>JASTWR010000720.1:0-85727 GCA_030770355.1 Harpagoxenus sublaevis
TTCTTATAATATATTATAGCTCTTGAGACGAAAACGTCCGTTGTTGATAATATTATTAGGTGTACAAATAAGTCTCCGCCGTTTTACAATAGATGGCCCCACCAGGAGGTTATGGTTGAAATTGTCGGATGTAAAGTGTTATATCGTAAGGTTGGACATCTGGCAACACCATAAACTTGACATAGTATCAGACTGTATCGGCATCACATAATTCTTTTCGTGCGAAAATGTCGAATTTTGAGCCGAATAAGCGTCATTTGCGGGAACTTTTGATTTATTTCTTTAATTTGAAGAAATCTGCAGCTGAGGCGCATCGATTGCTTGTAGAAGCATATAATGAGGCTGCTTTAAGTGAGAGAAGTTGTCGTGAGTGGTTTCAAAAGTTTAAGAACGGTGATTTTGACGTCGAGGACAAAGAACGTAGCGGAAGGCCGAAAGTGTACGAAGACACGGAATTGGAAGCATTATTGGAGGAAGATTCGTGCCAAACGCAAAAAGAACTTGCACTTACATTAGGAGTGACTCAACAAGCAATTTCACATCGTTAAAATCGTTGGGAATGATTCAGAAGGAAGGAATTTGGGTTCCATATGAACTGAAGCCGAGAAACGTTGAACGCCGATTTTGCACATGTGAAATGCTGCTTGCCAGGCATAAACGAAAAGGGTTTTTTGCATCGTATAGTCACTGGTGATGAAAAATGGATCCACTACAATAACTCAAAGAGGAGGAAATCATGGGGACCACCTGGCCATGCTTCAACATCGACAGCCAGCCGGATATTCATGGAAAAAAACTCATGTTGTGTATTTGGTGGGATCACCTGGTGTCGTGTATTATGAGTTGCTCAAACCAACGAAACCATTACTGGGGCTGTCTACCGAACACAATTGATGAGATTGAGCCGAGCACTCAAGGAAAAACGCGCCCACTACTACTCCAGACACGATAAAATTATTCTCCTGCATGATAATGCTCGTCCACATGTTGCGGCACCTGTCAAACCTACTGAAAACACTCAATTGGGAAGTTTTTACCCCACCCGCCCGTATTCACCAGACATTGCTCCCCTCTGATTACCATTTGTTTCGATCGATGGCGCACGGCCTGTCTGAGCAGCACTTTACATCATATGAAGATGCCAAAATTGGATCGATTTGTGGATAGCCTCAAAAGATGAAGCGTTCTTCCGACGCGGTATCCCGCCTGCCAGAAAGATGGGAAAAAGTAATTGGCTAGCGATGGACAATACTTTGATTGAAACATAAGGTACCGTTCTTTCACAATAAATGCCCAATTTTTGATAAAAAACGGCGGAAACTTATTGTCTCCTAATATTAAACTTTTTCTTCCCATACTTGGAGAAGAAAAGAAACGAGATTATGGATGAGAGATGTTAAGTAATGACAAAATGACGCCTATTAGAATTAGGAATCTTGTCGTTTGCGGGAGAAGAGGTCAATCGCATTTATATTCCCTATTTACAAGGAAAACTTTTTCAGGCCAGAAAGGTAGAAGGGCACGGCGGGGCGCTCTTCGAGTTTACGTTTTCAATAACCAACGCGCGCCTGCACGATGAGAAGTTGGTAGAAGAAATTTCGTGGAATAGTGGTACGAAAGTAGACACGGTGTACCTATCTTTATGAGAAGTTAAAGATTACCTTTACAATGTGAGAGTGAGGCTTTATATGCGCGCAGCATATTTCGAGATTGGTCGAGCTGTGCTCGCGCCATCAAGGATGCACTACACATTTTTGTTTCCGGATTGTCTAAGCGAGAGCTTCGAAACACCCTTGAACCGGCCGAGGAGCAAGGGAGAATAAAAACAGAAGCGGGAGGCCAGAATGATGCATTGTTCTCAGCTATTGTCCCTCTCGCGAGATATTCTCTTCGTTTTCCTGCATCTTTTACCCCTGAATCCAGGAATGCTTTCATTCCGGCACCAACTCGTGCTATTGTCGCCCCGTAAACAATTTGCTGGCATATCGCCTGGTCGCAATTATCCCCTTAAATCCGAAAGAAAAAAGAAAAGGCTCGAGTTCGCAGACCTTCTCGCGTATTACTCGCTCGCGTAACGGCATGGTTATCATAATCGATGTGTACAGAATATTATCCGTGCAAAGTTTGATCAGAGTTTAATGAGCGCCCGTAATGCTAATAGTAACCTAATTATAACGTTAAAGTTCAACCTAACAGAAATAGACGTCACGTTTTAGTAAATTATCCCCCTATGCAAAGTTAAATAGACGTTTATATAAACATGCGAATACGTGAATTATTCATTTGAAGAGTCTGAAGCGTTTACCCTATATAGAAATATCTCTATCTAGAGTTCTGTGTAATAATTTGATACTTGATCTGTGTGACACGGAACACTTCGATTTTAGACGCGAAACCACATTGTTCATCTCTGCTACAATCTGCAATTTCCGCTCGCAGCTCGCAACAATTTGGCGTCAATTCCGCGCTCCGGCTGTCAGACGCAGCGGTCTGGTCGGAGATGTTAGCATGATCCGGCGCGTAATCCTCCGCTTGATTTTATGCTAAATTACATTAACGGGATAAATGGAGCATCCAAGACACCGCGTTAATTTCGCCGCTCGCCGAAATTACAGGGACGCCAGGGGGGATATCACGAGAGCGCTAGCAAATTCGCTCTCCTCTCGACTCGGCATATATATATATATATATATTCGCCCGTTTGTGCGACGCGAGCTCGATAACGCTATATCGAAATCGTCTCGGCTAATCCTCAGGGCGACACCGGAAAATGCATCGTCGCCGAAGCGCGCGAGTGGAGGTACGAATCGTGCCGGAGTGCACTCCGCGTCAATTGACGCGGCGGCGATGAAAAGAAGGAGGATCGAAATTTTCCGGGCGGAATCATCTCGAGCGAGTCACGGCGCTCCGCGACGCTTCTTGTGCGACGTGCACATATAGGTATATATATACGTACGTGCACACGTGCAATCGCGCATGCATACACGACCAGAGAGACACGGTCAACGAATTTACCCCCCGAGTCGGGGGCTAAGGCAAACTTCCTTCGGAAACTTGACTCGCGTCGACGACGTCCCTCCCGACGTTTTCCCGCAGTTCCGCAGAGGATTTCGACGATAACTTTAAATATTTGAAGATCCGTGCTTTCCGTCTGGTCGGCTTCCACTCGATACTCGGCTGTTTATCCGCAAGAAGATCCCCTCTCTGTCTTTTTCATCCGCCCAACTCTCTCGCACTTCAAGAAGAGGAGACAAGAAAGGCTTTTGTTAACGACGACGCGGATCGAAGGAAGATTTCCGGCGGACTGTTTCTTGCGTCTTCGGCGACGCCACGTTCAAATAGAAGACGTCGAATGAAAGTCTAAAGCCGGGGGTTAGTCTCTTTGTATTTTCGCGGAAGATGCGCAGCCATATCTTATGTTAGTATAAATCTCACGCTACGTTAAAGCAGATCGCAAACAACGTAACTCTAAAGTAAACGCTTATAGGAGGAAAGAGATGTCGGGGCAACAAGTAAAATGTAGGATGATACGATACTTGGCTTGGCTGGGACATGATCTTTTTTTATTTTTTAGAAGAAATAACGAATATTTAATTTACATGGAAAATAGACACTACAGCTCAGATTTTGAATTATTAATTACGAAAAAAATGTAAAGCAATCGCGGTAAACATCGCGAGCATTGCCGGAATGGAATATATTCCTCCCTCAAACCCCGAAGTAAAATCGTGAAATTTAATGTTACTCGTTCTTTCGCTCTCATTCAAGCGTATAATCTCCGAATTTCTTTCTCCGAAATATGGTAGTCGATAAACAGTCGCTAGAACAAGGAACAGCGAAAACGGGGCGGAGTGAGACGAAAGAAAAATCCAAAGTAAATTCAATACTCGGTGGTGCAAGTAATTTAGCGGCGGGACATGGAAACCGAACGAAAAAAGTAGACGTAAAATCCAATTACGCAAATCCAAGCTCGTCGGCAACGTAGCGAAGCGATGCGATGCGACGGGAATGAGCGGGTACCTATGTATATCCCGTGAGGTTAGCAAAATTTACCGTGAAACGCGGGGCGGCTAATAAGCTAAGTATTTGCCTCGGAACAGCTCGTAAGGTCGGCGGCGGAGGGGACTCGCGGGAGGAATCCAAAGCGTTTACGCGAAATTACGCGAGTGTGCGCCGCGGATGACGCTCGTTACAAGCGCGGGAGCGTGACTCGCTGATATCGGGACGCGGCTCATCATTTTTCCTGCACACTCGAGCGCGACTTACTTTCGAGCTGCAGCTCCGCGGGATGAATGGTCGGCTTAGAGCGGAATTTTCGTCGAGCTCTCTCGGAATAATTCCTATCCGACTAACATCGCGAGGCTTTGCCGGAAAGGGGAAGAGGGGGGGGGGGGGAGAGCCTTTTTATTCTTGCCCACTTTACGATTGCGATTCTCTCTCCCGGTGGGGAGAAATTAATGCCATTTGAGCGTGCGGAACAACGAAATCGATATAGCGTCTCGGAAAAATGTCAGATGCGTTTCTAATTTCTAATTCGCCAACCGCGCGTCTCTGATAAGTTGGCTTGCCAACATTTTCCATGCTTTTATAGAATTTTATAGAATTTTCCTTACATCCTCAATGATGCCGTTGTAGTAACTTTTTTCTCGGCTTCTTTGTCGTAGATTATATCGTCCCCGAGTAAATTTGCTAAGGATATTACATTTTCATATGCAAACAAGGGGGCGTCGCGTGCTGCTCCGTTCGCGTTTGTCTCAAGCTGGCTTTATTCCGTGGAAAATTTCCTGTTTACAACCTCGCGGGAAAAAAGCTGGGCACCCTTTGATCTCGCGCCGTAGCCACGACCTACTTCACCATGACTTTCCCGTTTCCATACCGGAATTTTCTTCCCTAATTTCGCGACAATGGCGAGAGTGGCGCGCACGCGATATACATAGTTCACCAATCAAAAAAGATCGGTATAAAAAATTTTGTTTTATATTAATCTTTTTACGCGGCATATTGCTATTAAAAGGCGGAACGGAGTGAAGTTTGCATAAATTTTATTATAAGAAAAATTCTTGTCGATAGTGCAATTTCTGTTAACGGAGCTATGCATCTCGCCTATCTGTACTAACTAGATCTACGAGAGGCACGCCACGGTAATTATACCCGGTAATTAAAACGCATGCCATAAAATTCGCGGGATTTACATCAGCGTCCTACCTACGCGCTCGATTAATTAGCAGAAATTCTCGACACAGACATTTTATTCCCACGTATCTTACGTTAATACGTTTGCACGTCTGATCGTGCTTCTTTCATGGCAAGAATTTTTCATCGAATGTTATATTAAAGTCATCGTTACGAATGTCCTGCGCGATGACTTTGTATCACGGCAGAGGATGCAAAAATCGGAGAATGTTCGCGTCGCGTCGTTTGGCAAAATCAGCGGAAACCACTTGGCGTTGCCTCGGGAAAGAAGGGTGATGTCTTCCCCGCGAAAAAGAGAAGAGCAGGCAGGAGCAGTGGTTCCGGGAAGGCAGGTACCATAACTATCATAGTTAGTATGTCCTACTCGCTGCAAGCTCGTAGAAAAGATCGCGAGATACGCGCGAGTGCAATTAGAAGTGAGTACGGAAAGTAGCGTCGGGGCGTATACCGCCGCGCTGTGTTTACGTCGGACGTCGGGTGAGTTCCAGGTTGGAAAATGTAGTCGCCATTAGCGTTAATACTTCGGCCAAGACGTAGGGCGTGCCGAGCATGCATTCGCAGGGCCGGCCGTGGCTCTTGCTGCAGCAGAAGAAGAGAGAGAGAGAGAGAGAGAACGGGGGAAAATAGATTCCGTAGTGCCTGGTTGCAAGTATGCGCCGAGTAGTGCGTATATTACGAGACCGAGACTCTACCCCTTTTCGCCGAGAGGTAATTCCGTTTCGCATGACCGGACCGCTGGATGTAGTCCGAGAATGGAGAGTTTGCTTAGGCTATATAAGAGAAGACTTGGTCAAATAACATGCTAAGATGCGACAGACAAATTTCTTGGCGATGAATAACGAAAGAGGATATACGTCATAAATGGGGCACTATTATAAAGCATCACTTAACAAGCACTAAATTAAAATGCTGTCAGAATAAAGTTTGAAATTATTAATGAAGGACATAAAACGATTGTCCACTTCCATCTGCTAAATGCATAAAATTTTCTAGAGATACATATGTATATGTCGATATGTCACAGATTTTGAAATTATCTTTAAATTAATATAATATTTTTATATCAATCTAATAATATTCTAATTATTAATAAAATAATCCGTAAATGAAAGGAAGTTGCTAATCCAGGATACTCTACATGTTGCAAGAAATATTCGTATTTGAAACGAGCTAGTAGTGATTGAAAAGTTAAGATATTGCCTTAAATCGGCCTTCGTTGAGACTTTATTTTAAATTATAGCACGCTGTGACAACTAATACCAAAACAAGATTTCGCAGTGACGTATGAAATCCGAAGTAATTGGGAATTTTCAAGAACACAACAGTTTCCGTGATCTATGTTCTTTCTCAAGTCTTGACTAAATAAGAATCTTATATATGATGCTTTTTCTCATCAAGCTTAACATATTAGTGTAGTAAGTTTTCGATATTTATTCATATTTTTTGCGTATAAAACTATTTATTTATTTATTAAATATAATATCTTGAATTAAGTACGTTAAATTTTAAAAAGTTATAGTATAGAGGCATTCTGTAAATTAACAGTAAACAAAATGAGGAAATAAAACAGTAAATTAAGAATGAAGAATAGAACAAATTGTTTAATTAAAATAATTTGTTAATTATTTTAATTACTATCCACTATCTTTATTATGTTTTATTCATTAATTAATTTATTGTTTTATTTACAGAATGCTTCACTGTAATAAATTATTTAATATCATATGTTATTAATTACAATAATATCTATAATATAATGTATACAGGGTGTTTGAAACAAAAGTACCCAGCCGAAAAATGGGGGTAGATTGGGTCAAACCGAGACGAAAAGTCATGTACCATTTTGCAAGATTCGCAATAGTTAACGAATTTGCTCAGACGTATTAATTAATAATTCGTTAACTATTGCGAATCTTGCAAAATGGTACATGACTTTTCGTCTCGGTTTGACCCAATCTACCCCCATTTTTTGGCTGGGTACTTTTGTTTCAAACACCCTGTATATATAAATTAATGTAATATACCTAGGGGTATATATATATATTATCTTATATACTCAATATATATTTGAAATTTCGCGTAGTGAATTAGTGAACTCGCTCGTTTGTATATAGCATTGCTTGCAGTCCGCTTTGTGGAGTGGGTAGACGTGTTTCCTCCCTTTGTGAGGTCAGAATCCTACACCTTTCGAGTGTCTGTACAAGCGTGGGAAAGGGACTCTCGGATTTCTATTCAGTCCAAAACATCGGCAGAGATGTGGCGACGGCGGCCTATCTCGCGCAAAGCGTCTCGGCTAGCATTCCTATATAGAAGCTTGGTCTCTACGGCGCTTAGTTATCGAGATATACAGCGCCAAACAGAGCTCCAGCAATGTATAACACAGGGAGAGAGAGAGAGACGTTGGTCCGAGAAACACATTCCAACCGAGTGAGAGGTGACTCGAGCTCGGGGGCTTCGAATTCCATCGGTGCCTGCGGCACACGGATAGCCCCGTTAGAGCACTTTGTCGTCCTTGTCGTTGTCGTCGTCATCGTCGTCTACGTCCCGGCCGCGATACAGCCACAGAGGCAAGAAAGGAGCGCGAATCCGAAGGAGGAGGCTTTAAGGGTCATCCGAAGAGAGACGAAAGCAAAAAGTCGCTGCTGACAGCTAAGGAGAAAGAGGAAGGAGAGCCATCGTAGCCATCAAAGCCATGCGCTGGTCGGTGCAATCGGAGGGTTAGTATTGGCGTTGTCCAGACGCGTATCGGAGGAAGAGGCGAAGGAGAAGGAGCACCGGGGAGAAAGTTAGCGGAACGATTTCAGGCTCTTAGAAGTCGTTAATTGCTTTGCTCTGGGTGCGAGGCTCGAAAGAGGCTCACCGCGTGAGAGGAAACCGACGAAGAGTTTTACGAGCATTACTGGTGTAACACGTTCCTGCCGATCTATAAAAAAAAAAAAAGTTTATAGTCGACGAAGCCGAGGAAACGCGAGCGAACACACATGCGCACGTTATATCAACGAAGTTATCCTCCCTGCGACGAGCTCGTCTGTGAAGTTACGGTCGCTCGTTGACCGATTTTTCAGTAACGATCGTCGCTCACGGCCCAGCAAGCGAAAACGAATGTATGTCTGACTATAAACAAGCTTCGTAACCGTATGCTATTTTTTTGCGTGATGGTGCTTATTCTCTCTTTCCGTTATAAAGTATGCCAATCACATACAAAAACGAGCTTTACAATCTGTAGGTATCTAATTTGGCGCAATAATTGTTTATTTTTGAGACTACCTATGTAAGAATTTAATGGAATATTTGCTGTCAGCGATAATTTGTCAATTATTCGTTTTATTTTGCAGACTCCTTATCTTGTTCTCAATACAATTCAAGACTTTTCTCGAGAAAATTTTGCCGATGAATAATCTCGCAAGTATGTAAATAGATCGATGTTTGCAAAATTATATAAGACACCATTATTCTCATGTACGTCTCTTTGTCGAATGAGTGCTCGAATGCACCTGTATAAAGGTAACGGTTCGCGACTCTCAAGAAATCTTAAGTTTTTTAAAACTAAAATGCGACCCCGTTTCGAAACCCGTATAGCTTCGTTTGACGATCGTTAAAACTTTATAGAATCGCTCGAAACTTTATAAACTGCCGTTTTTTTTTTTATATCTTGTAGAGGGCAGCTATTATATTAATATCTCCTGTTATTACAAGAATGTATTTAAGCTGCCTGTCGATCTCACAATAAGGAAACTACCTCCAATGATGAACTTACAGTATCGAGATCACTTCGTCGGCCACTAATTATATTGTAACTCTATAATATCGATGCTCTTTATACACACAGGCACACAGCGCGATTTTCATACTTCAGTCATCGCGTGCGACTATATAATTAGGAGCAAACGTGCAGTTGAAGACAATTGGACGCCGGGGATGATTACAAGAAACTTGTTATAGCTTCCGTTGCGAGCGTGCCGAACTAATGGCGGTATCGTTCTCCTCGGCGATTACGCTTATACCGCTGTTTGAGTGAATCTTACTGTAAACGAGGAGCATCCGGAGACTTATAGAGAAACTTCCGTCTGAGCGGACTAAAAAAATCAATCGCGAGAATGCCGAGCGAATTAAAGAGCCGAGAGAAGAAAAAGCAGTTAAGTTCGAAAACGTAAACTCTGCGCTGCAGGCAAAAAAAGCTCTTGTTAAAGTATAACCAATTGAAACTTTTGCATAATGGGGAAGCTAATTATTCTAAGATAGGGGAACAATATCAGCATTTTGTGCAAACCTAACGTAAACGGTGAAAATAGGTATTTATATAACGAAGATACTCGAGTTTTTCGCCAAAAAAAAAAAAAAATTAAATTTCGACGAAAGCGCTGGTATACACTGTTTGAATTATTCTTATCTCAATTTTTTTATTTTATGTTGAGCACATTTAGATAAAAATAGGAATTTGAATTAAATTTAAAAATAGAATAGTGCCAATAGGAATTATGTATAAAGAAAGCTGTTTCGTCCGAATTAAGCTCGTTATTTTTACGATGTAATCCTTTTAAAAGTTACGAGCGAGAACGAATTTGAAAAAAAAAAGAAGTACCGAAGAAGGACCTATGTAGATCACGATTAAACGCATCCCGCGGAATCGTCATGAGTCCCGGGCGCACGGCCCGGACATTTACATAGAAAATCGACGTTAAGTCAATTCCCAGGAATATGCGATTAAGCGCAAAAACGATCGGCGCAGCCGCCGCCCGGGAGCATTATCCTGATCTATATATGATCAAACACGTCCGCGGGGCATCGGCGTCATTTCCATAATTATCGCACTAGCTATAAAAAAGAACTTTCAACGAACGAAATTCGAAAAGGGCAGGCACACCATATTTATAACAGCAATAACAATATCGTTTTGGCATTTTTATATTGTTCAACTCCCCACTATCCGAAGATCTCCTTCGTTGCTCTCATCCTTTTTTATTTTCAACCAACCAACCACTCGCCTCCTAGCCGATCCGCCTCGGTTTTGCCCGATCTTATGAAATACCGACGACGATGGATGCTGCAGGTTCGATCGGCCTCTACGAGCTACTTGTAGCCCGCGTATAAGCCCGGATACCCGGTATTCGCCCAGATGCATATTCCTTATCCTACTCCTCTCGAATGCCCGACCCCGGGTATTTGCATAGCTGCATGTATTTCGCCCCGAAAGAGAGCTTTCCGCTCGACTGATCCTCGCCGTCGTCCCTCCATCTCCGACCACCGCGTCTTTTCCCCGTCCGCATCCGCGATGATGAAATCTTCGGCGTTACGGCGCCGTAAAAGCGGAATGAAACTATCGAATTTTTTCGCGGACTTCTGCGCACCCCGATGGCGAGAGCCAGCCTTCGCCGTCGTCGTCGTCGTCATGGTCGTCTGTTGCAGTACGTATTTCTTCTCCCGTAGTGCAATCTCATATACTTACGTCCCTCGTGAATTCCGCCTTCCGCCCGAGACGGGCGACTTACGTCGCGTGAGATTGTTTTAAATGCGAGCACGGCGTATGCCGCGCGTGCGACGTATAATGCCGGAGTTACGATGTCGGCGCTTGTTCGAAATCAGTTCATGAATCTTCGTGCTCCCACGTACGTGCCGCGTAAGTCATCTTTTGTATGCATCCTAACTTCCGTCTTTCCCCTTTCTCATTCTTCACGGGCGAATATGCGCGGAATGACGACGCGACGTACTAGATTCTTTTTCATTATGCGACGTGGCTCTTATTCGGGTTGCTCAAATTCTTTGATTAACAAATAGATATCCTACATACAGAACGTTATAGAGAAAGGGATCGCGTATTCAGATCTGTTTAAATAAAATAATTTATTGTCGATAATGTATTTTACATAAATGAATCATGTCTTCATGTTCTTCTATTTTATCTGAATATCAATTTGTCTCTCTCTCTCTCTCTCTCTCTCTCTCTCTCTCTCTCTCTCTCTCTCTCTCTCTCTCTCGCACCTATATATGATCAAACACGTCCGCGGGATCAAAAAGATATCGATTCAAATGTCAAATGATCCTGGATTAAAATAGGGATGCTCTTAAAATGTGAAAGGTTCAATAATGTGCTCCTTGTTCTTACTTCGCATCTAAATGTATTATAATTCTCATTTATATATTCCTTTACCCCTGATGCTGATGTTACATCGTTATAGCCGTCGTAACTGCAACGCAGCCATTGAACTGGTATTTGAATTTTAAACGGTATTCGTCGATCCTAGAAGATCGATTGTTAACCCCTTGCCAATCTCTCGTCCACATTAAGATGAACAGTTATCGGAAGGAAGGACATTTCTTTTAACTTATTCATATATTCTCTGTGCTTTACATTTCAACTCGTTCAATTCTAGAGATTTTTATATGATAAAATCCGAAATGTTATTTAATCAATACAGCTTTGAGAACTCGTGTTCCATTAACAACACAACATGTATAGGTAATAATAATATAACAACGGACTCTGTCCGAGCTAACAACGACAAAGCCAAATAAACAATTTAACGCGATGTTTATTAAATTGTACATTTATACATATTGCACTTAATTATGCATTACATATTACAACTAGTTTTGGTGTATTCTTCTGAAGTACGGTCACAACTGAATTAAAATGAGAAGTATCGTCTCTTTCGCGAAAGCTTAATACGGACACTGATGCGTACGATGATTCGAAATTCCGAATTTGGAATGCATTTGCAGTTTATATTCAACTATAATGTAATTAGGATGAAGCGTCCTGTTCATACTGAGAGTGATGATTTTCAAACTGCATGGATATGTATTCCTGATGAATACGTTCATATTCCATGTTAATTAACTCGCTCGACCAACCGGCTGCCTTGTAATTTTGCAAAACATATACTCTTAATTATCAAGTGGATAATCTGCCGAAACTTTTCGTTATTAACAAACTAAGTCACATCGACCGCTAGATTCATAATAACCTACTTTCCTTGATGTAGATGTTACGTACTGTATTATATACAATATTATCGCCAATCTTTTTACTTTACATTTTTAAGTTCTATTCAATCTAAAATAACAATCCAATTGCTCGCATATAAAAGAATTCTATATTAAAATTTTCCTTAAAATTTTTAAAGAGATGTGATAATATTTTATTTTATAAAAACAATGTACGGTATATTAACATACTATTTAGTTTCCATTTCCAAAATTTCTTGTTGACACATTAATTAAAGTTTACCAATTCAGAACATATTGCAATTAAAATTAAATAATGAAAGAAAGAAAGAGAGAGACTGTTAAGTTGATGCAAGAAACGTGGTGACATCCATGGAATGGAGAGGGCTAGAGAGTTGGTACGAAACGCGCTGATGTTTCCGCAAGCACCTAACTATCGGCCATTCATTACGGCAGCCGCTTCAGTGGCTCGGAGCCGAACTGCCGCAATTCATACTGTGACATGATGCTTGATAACAAAGGCGGCCCGGAGATCTCCCTCCTTATTAATAGACGACCGAGTCTGCCATAACTAAGGGTGGAATGGTTAAAACCACCTACTCTCGCCGGTGAACGAAGATCGAGAATAATGTATGACGCGCGTCTTGCGGCTTTAAGCTTGCACCGATCCCAGAGGGAGGAAAACGGCAGTGCAATAATTAGAAGTGTATCACACAGCGATGTGTATATGTATATGAGCACGCGTGTGTTAATTCATACTAGTCATTAGCGCGTGAATCGTCGATCGATGACGGGATTAATTATGGCACTAAGCAGTCTTAGGATTAATCCCTCGAGCTCGGTGTTTCGCGAATGCGTCCCTGCGCGACCCGTTACTCTCGTAAAGCGACAGAAAAAGAAAGGCATTTCCGTTTTGACGACGTTGTCGCAACACGCCATGATCGATTGTGACGTATCACGTTCATCAACTATGCGAAAAGAGGACGGCACATATTGACTTTGCCCACTTTGAAATCGCTTTTTGACATTACGCTGCGCGCGATCACGCTTATCATCTAGCCGCGATCTCTACTCGAATGCTTAAGGCTTATACGTATCGCGCCATGTAATTAACTAA
This sequence comes from Harpagoxenus sublaevis, assembly GCA_030770355.1. Lineage (NCBI taxonomy): Eukaryota > Metazoa > Arthropoda > Insecta > Hymenoptera > Formicidae > Harpagoxenus > Harpagoxenus sublaevis. Next base: position 13,256 of record JASTWR010000720.1, read on the forward strand.
ATTAATTCTACGTTTGCGATGTATATGATATCTTACGAAGCGATAAGCAATCTTTGTAATTAAACCGCACCAACCTGAACGCCTATGATACGTCAAACTTTATGCATAATCATGTAGTACAACTAAAGAGTCAATGGATTATATAAAGGGGAAGAGAAAATCTTTCCTCCGCTTTTATTTGTCACGTCTATGAATAAATATATGTATTCGCATAAAGTTGTTCGCGGCCTCTTAAAAATGATCTATCGAGGAAAGAGGGTGATACACGTGATCCGTCGAATCAGTCTGCTCGTTTATGTCAATTAACGTGGACCGTCATAGGAAAAGCACTTTCTCAACGACCTTCTCTATATCTATTTCGCTCGTAGCGCACGAGATTTACCATCGTACTATTATGACACGCGTTTGTCTCACAAACGAGACCGTTATAAGATCGTAAAAGCAAAGAGACAAACTTTAATTGTGGATGGAAGAACTAGAGACTCACCCCTATTATGTTGCTCCTCTTCGCGCACGTAGCACTAAAAACTGGAAAATCTCTGTTCACAGAACACTTGTCAAACACGCCGGTTTTCCCTCACAACACTGTTAATCGGCGCCCTTCGTCTCTCGCGTCGCGAGAACGAGCCGCGTTCTCCGCGCTTGGCGAGCGATCTATCGTTCGAAATCTCGTCGATTCGACGAGATACCTCTCGGGCGATTCAGCCCGCGGAGAATCCCCACGATTGATCCGGGGGCTCTCTCGAGCGGGATGCTGCGGTCGCCGGGAGAACGAGAGCGAAAGGGAGAGAGAGGATATAGTCGCGCGCGCGGCAAAGGCGCGTGCGGTCCGGACACGGAACGTGAGTGCCGCTTGGTAGAAGCGACTGAACCCACCAGGCCGGCGGAACGCGCAGGTCCTGCGGAACGTCCCACGTCGAGCTTCGGCTCCGGCGGCAGAGCCAGCGGACAGGTACTCGTCGCTCGGCGAGGGAAAATACTGCCGCCGCTCGTGCAACCCCCGGAACGTCGCCAAGAATGCGCCGCTTAATACGTTCGCCCCCGAACTGAAGGCCGCACGAGAGCTCGCGCACGAGGGGCGGAAATGCGCATATGCGAGGGACTTCGGACTTCGGGGATAGGGTCGACCGGATAGATAGCTAGATGGATAGGTGGAACCCCAATATCTTGCGTGTTCTGAAAATTAAATTCCCCGAAGAATTATTTTAACCGTTCCGTGACCGAAAGCCGTGGGGAGAATACGCTTAAATGCTTGTTCTTTGATCATCGTACGCGAAAATATGTAATGCATTTTCAGATTATGTTATATGTATACGAAATACGATTGAAATAATTCAGAAGCGGAATCATTTCATTATAAAAGTTGATTGCGTCTACGTCGGACGCGCTGAAATACGAAACAGTGAAGGAGCGATGTATAATAGGGGTAAATAGTACAGTGATTGGCCACTTAAGCAAGATCGCAAAACAAAGAGTGAATTATGAACCTAAATTCAGTAATTTTGAGAAAAAATCACTACTAATAGTTGCAAAAAACAATAATGATTTATAATAAAATAAAATCCATCAAAATAATTCAAGAATTAATAAAAATTATGTAAAAAAAAAACACTTATCCTGTCAAAAAATATAGTCATTGGCCATATTAACACCGTTATTGTCCAACAGTGCGACAGTGATTGGTCTCTATCCATGCAAGAATGAGTAAATAATTAAAAAGTGAAAAAGAAATAATTTGGCACGAAAAACCAAAATTATTAAATCAATATATTATATTTTTTAGATGTAAGGGGCCAATAACTGTCACACAGTTTCCACAACCTCAAAACAATATTTGGCCGAGTGACCAATTACTGTTGTGAAACGTTAATGTTGTGTTAGTCGTTGGCATAGTATAATTATTGTATCTGAAGCAGAAAAGTGTATTAAATATTTTTGTATTTATAATTAAAAACATTTTAATAGTATTTCTTTATAATCTTTAATTTTTTAAGATGTGGCCAATCATTGTAGAGTGTACAATGTAACAATAACTGTAGGTACTGTTTACCCCTACATAAATTATAATGAGATTTAATGAAGTATGGGTTAATTGTGATATCTGGAAAAATTTCAATTAAATAATTAAATTCGCGACGATAATTATATTTGAAAATGATAACGGATTAAGCTTCGGCTTCGTGATGTCTTATGAAGCAAGTTCTGCATTGCCACTGGATTTTCGTGCTCTATGGAATTGCGATTTAATTAATTAGTGCACGTAATAATCGGTGACAGTTATAGCTGACGATCGATATAATAACGAATATCACGCGATGAGAAAAAAATTCATTTGGTGTACATTTTACGAAATTCATCATAATATCTCTATCTCTTACTCGGGACCTCGGACCTCGCCATTTTTCTAGACATCCAATTATATCCAGCACGCATTCGCGGACGAAATTTTCGTGCTCTTTGTGATTATCGCGTTTCCACGAATCTTCTGGAAAAGCTCCTCGCAATTAGTCAGTCGGTCGATATCGCGATTGCCGCACATTTGCAAAGGTATGAAAACAAATTTGCGCTGGTATGCCCCGAAAAAAAAAAAAAATTATTCCTTCCAATCTATATACGTACTGCAAATTATACGATGGAGGTACTATTTATTCAGTAAAATATGTATGTCTCTGTACGTAATATAGACATCATGCCGAGTGTGGGGTTCACGGAACGTTGCTTCGCCGTATATGAATCTCGCGTAAATGAATTAGCCGTTTCGGATCGGTTTATTCGCAAGTGTATCCTCTCCCTCGTAAAACTCGAGGAGCTTATTACTGGCTAATACTACTTCGCTCCTTATTTATGGCCGGACAAGGGCGCGCGCCGCGGCCGCGCCGCACCGGTGTAATACGTGTGGCATGCGAATATCGAGTTGCGCGATTCACCATGCATAATATTAGCACGATATTATAGTTCCGCCGTGGATTACAGTAGGGGTCGGGCCGAATACCTAATAAGGATTTTACGACTGTCCAGGAAATCCGTGATTAGGTTCTCAACTATGCGAGCAGAGTCGCAACGTAACCATCGCTTGCGCGCGTTCGAGCATTCGAACCTCATCGACATGCCGCCGGCTCCGTGTCCGGATATATTGATCCAAGACGAAGATGAAGCTCCAACGTATTGTTGGTGAAGCATACGTTAGACGCGTATATAAGCGAAGATTGGGAACTTTGCTACGGAAAAACCGACGTAAATTTTCCTAGAATATGATACGCATCTTCTGAAATATCCTGTATAGGTATATTTATTTGGATCAAAATTCGCATTTTATTATATGTATATCTGACTGTTAAATTAAGAGTTAATCGAGTCGGAAGTAAATTTCGTTACAACGTGTCGTTGGTGGATTTCTTTTGTGGCAAGACCGGAGACTATAGCATACAAGAATGACAAAGTCTTTGCTCCCACAATTTGTTCATGGCACATGCGTACCGTTTGCATTTAGATTCCGTGTCAGAGTTCACTTTACGGGTCTCACGTCACGTCCCTTACCCCGATTAAAGTAAAATAAGAAGCGGAATTTATAAAATTTTCGACGACGAAATCGTTGTTTCATCCGTTTCATCTTGCATTGCCTTTCCAGGTAAGACCCGATAAATAAAGATATTTTATCCATATTATTTATGGAACTGTGTTTCTAGACCTTCAAGACCGACAAATAATTAGCGCGCAGTTTATTGAGTGGAGAAAAGTCTATAAATTCACGCAAAATATTATTGAGCTACAAAAATCCAGCTCGATCGAAGATGGCACTTCTCTGTTTAATTAAATCAGCTTAGCAAACTAATTGAAACACAGTTTTCGTTCGGAACAATAAATTAAATGTGATTAAGTCGATAATCGACTTAACTTTTTGACGCTAATAGGCATTCTTTAAATCACTGTCAAGAATTTATTGCGAAAAATATTACCCCAGTCAGGGATAGCATGCCTCAGTAGTCGAATTAGTAATGACGCGCCCGTCACAGATTGGAGGGAGGCTCAGGTTCGTACCGTCGTACCCCGGCTGTGGTGATATTTTTTGCAATAAAGTCTTTACAATGATTTAATGGGTACTTATTAGCGTCAAAATGATAAATTGATAATCGATTTAATTATGTTGAATTTACTGTTCCAACGAGAACTCTGTTTCAAGGCCGACAAATAATCGGCGCGCAATCTGTTGGGGAGCAGAAAGCATATATAAATTCACGCAAAATATTATTTGGCTACAAAGATTCAGCCCGACCAAAGATGGCACAATTCTCCATTTACTTGTAGGATTCACATATCGGTTTCACTTTTACTGATTTAATCAATTTTATTATGAAACGTTAGAAATTAATTATTGTATAAGAACGAAGAACATTCTCGGTCTCAAACACGCTCAATACGCCGTAGAAGTGTAGCTCATATGAAAATTCCAATAACATTCGTCGTACCGTCAGGTAATTGCGCAACGAAGCATTCCGCGCGGAAATTGCCTAGAAATTGCGGAGAATACGGCATGATCTTACGGCCCGTCGGTTACGTTTGCGCGGGAGCTGTTTCACCCGCGGCTTATTATTGGATTTTCGACAAGTTCGAATACTTATTTAATAAGATTATTCCGGTGGGTGTGCCGCGAGAGTCTGCCGCGCTCGGGATCCTTGTTTCGCTGGTTAAACAGTTTCTCCATGACAGCGGCGCCGAGTTCGCGTCTATCGATTCGCGTCCGCGCGCGTTTGCGTTTTTTTTTTTCGCATATGATTTATTAATGCGCGTACCGCGCGATGCTTCGTCTCAATTAGCGTCACCCATTCTCGCAGTGGCGGCTTTAAAAGTGATCGAGATAGGCAGTCGGTTCAGAGCATCAAAAAATGGAACGCTTGGTGTGACCCATTACAGTGAACAAAATTTTAGATATTAATTTTTGTAAGATACCGTTATATTATTCTAATTTAATAATCATTTTTTTGTAATAAATATGGGTTAAATTTAATTGTAAGCGCGCGAGAAAAGGAAAATGTATCGATAAAAGTTCTAATACGCGCTGTGCGTAATGATAGAGAAATGCATGTACAGATAATAAAATTAAGATCTCTACGCACCAAGAAGACGATCACTTTCGCTATGTCATGACACATCATGGTACTGTAATGATTTTACGCCGTCATACATATATCATCGATTCACTGCTCTTCCTTCACGCGTCGCAATTAAAACGCAATGAAGCCCCTGCATCGAACCTGATTGAACATGTCATAACCGCTGTTGCGAGTTGCGATGGCTATACCGATAATGTCATCTGCTTTACTTTCCGGTGCAATGAAAAAACTCATTTGCGAGCGCCGTTCTGTCTCTGATACAAATATGCAAGTGGCCAGCTCGTATCGCGTTAGATTTCAATTCTGACGAATTTGTAATCGCACTTTTCATAGATCGACTATTCGAAATAATCTTTCTGTTTTGTTTTGCAGGTGTTTCGAAAATGTGATATCATCTAAGGAAACGAGAAGAGCCAGCGACAGGAACGAGGTAGCGTAAACTCATTAATCTTGCTAAAAAATTAAGGAAACTTTACTTTAACATATATTAGAATAGTTTAATTTTTAGTAATTGAATTATTAAACTAAAAATTAAAAAGTTTTAATTGAACTTTGAACTTTGGCCTTTGGAAATGAGTTTGTAGTACCGGCAGTTTCGAAAAGTTAAGAACTACGACACATTATAAAAAAAAAATTATCGATAATTCCACGAAAACGTGCAAACATTCCTCCAGCGGGGAATAACTGGCGCGAGATACTCCTCTTCGTGATAAATGACACGAATATCTCAGCGTCACTTTCGTATACTTTCCCCCCGTACACCGAGGGCGGCTTATTTATGACTGTTGCGCCGATAATTCGTCATGCTACGTCGTTGCACAGGCCGCGAGCGCAATTAAACGCAATTTCGCTCGTGTGTTGCCTGCAAGCGCAGCAGTTGCAAGCGCAATCATTGTCGCGCACCGAAACTGCAAGCCGTACTCCGAGGGCACCCGGGCGTTCGACTGCGACGCGACACGTTTGCGGAGCGGAACTTTCGGCACGATCCAACGATTTCGCCGGCAAACGCCGTCGCGTGCTGCAATTACACCCGGAACGGTCGCGGACCCGACGCGACGCGCGCCCCGGAGTGTAACGGCAACGGCGATCGCCACTTTTCGAATTATTACGTGCCCGCTCTCTCGACCCGGAATACTCGCGACACGTGCGCTCATTGCGCTCGGAACACGTGCGACCTACTATTACCACCGACCGACGATAGTGAATATTTCGTACGTTGCCCCGGTTCCTGGATCTGCTGTCGCCCGAGGCAAACAAAATCTTTCGCCGTCTCGTCATAAATACTGGGTCATTTGGGGCCGGTTTTTCAATAGTCGTTTAGACTGAAGTTTAGCTAAACTCTCTGCACTCTTCGTCTTTTTCTAAAAGGGATAGTTAGAAAGAGACGAAGAGTGAGTTAAGCTAAGATTAAAGTTAGGCGCGACTATTGAAAAACTGGCCCTGTAGTGTTTCGATCTTTAGCTTCGACCACGGTCTTAACCGCGGCTTCGACAATGGATTTTTTTAATTTGTTTGAAAAATTAGATTGATTTTTTTTTGTATTCTATAGTTCTTTAACACTTCACGATTTTTATATTTCGAGGATTTTTTATGTGAAAAATTGATACGCATGAAAGTTGTTCCGTGGTTAGAAGATACGCTGCTCTAAGCGGATGTTTAATTTTGCTGTCACCTAGGATTTGTATGTACGTAAATACGCCGCTTAACCGCTTAACCTCATAATTGTGGCGTTATTTTACCTGTGAAGGGCAGGCGCTCTAATTATTTATTTGATGGATAAAAATCACAATAATTGACGATGGTACGAATAAATATATCCGCGTGTGGAGGTGATTTAAATGAAACGTGACGCAACGTCAGGGCTTTCAAGCGTGATAACTATTAATGTTCATTACCGCTTTTGATTTAATAACTTCGTTGCAATTTCATTGAATATTAAAAAGACATTATGACATAATGGGGTAAAGCTATTTTTGACATGTATAATATAACCGTGTGACGCTACGTGCATAAATGTACGGTGCATTGTTCGTTCGACGCACTTGACACCTCTCGACGTACAAACGAGAACGATTATTGAATCCGAATTAATGATTAATTTCGCTTGTAAATGAAGATATACGCTGGCGATGCATTATGTATTAACATTATCCGACGTGAGGTCGGAACAAAAACACGTTCCGGGTCTGTGACGAGCGCACGATCGGTAATGATGTTATCGGTGCGAGAGCGGCGCGATGGAAGCGGGGCGCACGCTTTTAGTTTATAAAGCGGCGAATTTCGAACAACGCGACGGAAGCAATTCGACCGCCACTAACGTTGCCGTTTTTCAATTTATTACAGAATGATCTGCGCGGCGGTAACGTATGCGGCCCGCACACCATCGTTGCGCTGAAATGCGCGTTATCCCACCGCATACATTCGTATACATGCCGCTCTCACAAATGTGCATCGCATTTGCGTTGCATTCATTCGTACGATTTCCGCGTGCAAACAACCGCACGCGACTGTGGTTATAGCGACCGGCATAGTTTAAACCCTCATTTACCGATAAGGATTAATAATTAATTTAGGACTTATAATTGATGCATCGCATATCATGCGAAGGACCGATAAAATCCAACGCAGCCCATAATAAATTTCAATATATTATATATTGTCGGCCCGCGCGTCAATACAGTCTTATTTAATCGTCCGCTCGTTTCATCAACACATATTTATCTCCCGATAAGAGAGACGAAATGGAATTTCTGTTTTTTTCACGCGACACCGAAACCGGATGAATGCAACGGAAACGTGCGCCTGCGACAAAGGGCGTTTTATAACAAATCCGGCTCGCTATTTTTCCACGGCTATAAACACGAAATATATGATAACAGCTGCCGGTTATACTCATTATTTCAAATTCCCATGAAATTCGCGATTCAATCGATTATAATTATACGAGGATAAATAAGATCACACAATTAACACATACGTGTTTATATCACGTTTAAATAACATCGCGGGAAAGATAAATAAAATAACGTCGTTATAAGTTTATCTCGTTATTTATTAAATGTGGATTTTTTGCAAGAGTATACATTCAATAGTACAAAATGTAGCCGAAATGTGTCGTACTTATTTAAAAAGTAAATTAGGAAGGACATGCATAAAACATTAGTTAAAAGTAGCATCTCTGACACCGATATTGCTTCGATCCTAAAGTAAAATTCGTTTATTACATTTCCTCTTTACCAAATTTCCATTTTCCATTTTACCCTTCGAGGTATAGCACGTTAAGGCCCCCGCCAATCGTAGTCCGCGGTGCCGAAATTGAACTGCGCTTTGATGCGTCATCGATCACAATGACGAGCGGGGCGAAAGCGTTTCGCGATATTTGGAAATGCGACGCAAACGAATTGGACCACATACAGTCCCGCCGAATAGCGATGTGCAGTTTTTTTTTTTTTATACAAAAGGTCGTCGAATTTCGCCAGCAAATATTTACCGCCCGCCGCGTTGCCGAGTAGGCACTAAAAATAACCTGACGGCCGCCGCGTCGCGTCGCGATCGTGCGGTATCGTCGAGACATTGGTAAGTATTTCGGCGATGCAGCATGCCAAACTCCTCGAGCGTGCAGTTAGGTATGCCGAAAAACCGTGTTCGCAGTTCAGGCGTAAACATATATCTCAGGCGGTTGCTGCCGCAGCTATGGTAGACAAATTCACATGAGTGTATAATATTTCTAGAAATGATAAAAGTCAAAATTTTTAGCGTTTTGCCAAAAAGATAAGACAATATAGCGAGCTTAGGATTTCAGAGATTCGAAAATAATATTCATGGCATAGATCCGCATCTAAAAATATTGAAATTCCATAGATAAGCAATAATCAGTGATATTTATTAGATGAGCAAACAATATTTTATTTGCGAATTATTATACAATCTATGTAATTTTACATTTTTATACAACCATTTGCTTTAACGAATGTTTCACACGCATCTCTTCACATAACGAGCTCCAAAATGAAACTTCATGTAAGATTTTCCCCGACCATAAATCCCGTCGTCGTTGCGGCGAATAAATTTCTGCCTCGCGCAGGAATGGACGGAACGAGAGAAGCATGACGTTGGTGCGTGTTGCAGTTCGTCACGCAATATTGTTGTCGTCTACGTGTAATCTCATTTAACATGTAGCCGGATGAGCGGGGAAATTTTTGTGGCTGGAAAAAAAGAAACGCGCGAAAGTAGCGCGGCTGCAGCGGTTCTCGAGACATTCGAGAGCCTGCAGAAGTCCAGACCCTCTACACCCACACCGTTTCTCGGTTTCTCGGCATGATTCTGGACGACCGCGACGGCGAAATGTAGGGAAAGCGGAGAGGAGGATAAACGTACTCCCAGGGGAGTACGGTTACCTGGAAACTTATGACGTTACGGTTCGACAACCGAGAGTACCTACGTAGTCGCTCTTTCCGCATCCTTGAGCCGCGAGACTCGGGTTCTCCCTGCACGAACTCGTCGTATTCACCGAGTACCGCGCGTGTTACAGCTGTGGCATACACACACGTATGCATAACGTGTCCTCGTGTTCGCTCACGCAGCAGGGAGACGAGAGCGTTTCCGGGGATTTCGCCGAGCGAGACTTCACGCGAAACCGCCCCGGCGAAATTCGCATGACATTGCGGTATGACGTTTTATTGAGGTCTTACATAATGTTGTGATTATGTGTGTATAAGCAAGCTTTGATGGTAGTTTCAAAGCTGTGTGAGCCATCTCGCTGCTTTCTATTAAAATATTGATCCCAAGTTCGTTACCATCGTCAAAACACGTTTATAATATACATAATCTAACAAAATTTCTGACGATGTATACGATGTATATTATAATATTGCGTTTCTATATGAGCACGCTAAAGATGCTTTGCCTGATAGGAAGAAATCTCAAACGAAATTCTGAAAATGTACGACTTGATTGAATCCCATAAATCCTATAAAATTGGACAGACGCGTGTTCAAAGAAAGAGAGAGAGAGAGAGAGAGAGAGAGAGAGAGAGAGAGAGAGAGAGAGAGAGAGAGAGAGAGGGAGAGAGCTTACCTGGCAGAACCAGGAATTCGGTTGCACCTGCGAACGACTTTATCGCTCCTGAAGGAGCGCAATTACCGTGCCATCGCCTCTCAGACTCCCACGTCCGGCAATCTAGAAGAGTATTTTTTCGATGGACGAGATTGATTCTGAGAAAACTAGAGCCCTGAAGGCTTACCGAAGGTCCGCGTCCTTACTTTCTTTTCATTTCTGCTACTCTTTCTCTCCTTGTCCTTCCTTGCTCTTGCCTTGCTCACCAACCAAACGAATTACCCTTTGAACAATCGGCTGGCAATAACTACAGTGCGAGCACGATGAGTTTCCTTAACCTGAATAGCTCAAGGAAATCGATTCGAGCGAGCGAAAATAGAACGAACAATTCGTAGTCATACGCAGTCACCGATGATTTATAACATTATCGAATCCTTTTTGGCACTTAATATCAGGTCAGTCAGTAAATTCATGTAATTGTGATTCCGCAGATATGTTTGGCATGATAAATTCTTGGCTAGAACAGAGAAATATTGCCAACAAAATGACAGTGAATATATAAAGCGGATTAAAGTGGAATATTATAAAAATATCATGAGAAGTAGATCTCACACTTCAATAATATATTCGAGAGGAACTGCAGAGCAAGACTGCACCAAGTAAGGGAAACTAACGAGCAATTTAGTGCACATTATAATTGAAGGAATGAAGGTTGAAGGCACCGCGACAATCGATATTACTTCCACGGCGAATGAACATCGACATTGCATGATGCAGACCTATGAGCGGACGAGCATTTAGCCCGGGCTTATCCCGAGATCTCGGTATATTCGCGGTAATACTCGGCCATTTATAACCCCGCAGTTAAAGGGCATAAATCACGAGGGAAAGTAAATGTACGCACATTTAAGTTACTACCGCGGACGCGTGGTGTACGTGCCATTTCGCCATTGTTCCGACGGCCAAGATTCACGGCGCCCTGCTTGCCCGGCTTTTGGAATATGATCTTGCTCTTTAGTACATCGAGAGAGGAAGCGGAATGAAGAGAGAGAGAGAGAGAGAGGGAGGGAGCCGCATTTGCTTGAAGCTTTTCCCGCAAACAACGTAACTCGTGGCGAAATTGTACTCGACATTTTAATACGATCAGCGCTACGATGAAATGCTTCTAATAGATCCTTCATGCGCACACATTATTTAGTAAAATTGTGGCTCACGAGATATGGAGTTTGAAATGATCGTTATAGTTCTAAAACTGCGTTAATGAGACAATAGGTAGGTATAGTGCTGAAGACTTATTTTTTTTCAGATTGCAACAGATGTCGATTTTTCTATTGGTTACGTAACGACTTTAAGTATCAAAATTGCGGGGGTTCGAAAATTGATCTCTACATAAAATGGAACGACGTAGACGTGTCTGTGACCAGTTTGAAAATGTATATTAGAGCGGCGAAAGTTACAGTGGAACTAATTTGACGCAGTGGGCTCCTTTGGTTTCACGGCCTGTGAATCTCAATTTTATGTACGAACTTGTTCAGCGAGTTGCTCATTCAAGTTGGAATTAGGTGCACTCTTAAAGAGATATTTAAGTAACCATGATAGGTACTCATTACGACACAAAGATAAAATCGCAAAGTTGATAAACGATATAGAATAAAACATATATTTTTCAAAACACTCAATATACCTCTAATATTAAATACATATGCCGCAAGAAGAAATTCATTAAATTTCACATTATCTAAAACAGAATTATTTTTAAAATATTGCAATTCGTAACGACATCATCACGATTCAATTATTACAAAAATGTAAATTTAAGTAATTTAGTAGAGAGAAGTAGGGAAGGAACGGTGTTGTCGTGCGAGAATAATCGGATGTTTAAAAATTGCACGTAGAATCGGCTCGTACTGGTCAGACTAGCGTCACAGCGGTACCGAAATACCGCTGATTCTGTAGAACGAAAATACAGTGGCTTTCGGTGAGCCGGCCTTTACGGAATATTGATCTCGCGTGGCACCAGAGAACCGTGGCTCCGAGGTTTGCTACAGTATTAAATGTTGTTGTAGGACCGCTGACACGGTACACGGCGACGTTTCGCGACGCGGAATATTACGGAAAATTTACTCCGACTGCTGCACACGGAACGTTCATACATATAGTTGCGTCATGCGGCCCAAGTCATTCGTTAGAGAAATCGCCCCGGGTGGAGAAAGAAAGAGGGAGGAGGAAAGAGAGAGAGAGAGAATAAATACTTATTTTATTCTGGAAAATATATAGTCTCCAACAATAGAATATGATGCGGTATATAATAACAAAATAATCAGAGATATTAATGCCGCCCGATGCGCTCGCATCCCGCAACATACAAGTCGCTGATTCTTTCTATTCCCTCACAATGAAGTAGTTAAGTTACATCGTTAATTATACAAGCGAGAAAATATATTTCTTAAATGTCACAGAGAAAACCGCTGAGTATGGGCTTTTGCTGAATGACATTAACGCTCACGTTTGTACAATTCTAAATAGTAGATAAGCATGTTCTATACCGTCATTTCAATCAAGGAATATTTAATTTAAAAAGTATTTACGTCAAGAGGGTAGGGAGAAAATCTTTCACTAAAATGAGGGATGCAGATTCCAGGGCACTGCACATATTAGGAAATATACAAGACAAAAGTGTGCAAGACAAAAAAATGAGAACGTTGAAGGCGGAATGATGTTTTAATTTCACGCTTGAAATATCGCGAGTGAAATGTGCACAGCACTTTGATATTATGCGTCACTTCGGGCAAAAAAAAAAAAGTGATGTAATATACTCGACAACGGAACAGTTGACATCGCATCGTGTTTGTTAACGGAAAAAAAAATACAGGGCACAAAAATAATTTTTATTAAATTGCCAGCCTGTTGCGGGAATTTCGATATTTCATTCCGCGCGTGATACGCACAGAATTATGAAATATCCCGAATTAAGCGGCGAATTTTTTCATAAAACGCAAAACTCTGTGACCCAGAGTTAGGACACGTGTTACCGTGCGTTTCGCGTGGTAGCGAAACGACCGTCGTGAACGCGAACGAGGAGATCGATAAAATGACAAATTTTCGGTGTAAATTCCAGGCCATGTATCCTCCACGCTCGAGACTCGAATGGACTCTCTCCACGTCTCTTCATTAACCCGCATTAAAATTAATATCCTGCCACATCGGGCGTTTTGCGTATCTGTCTTCGCGGATGCCTCACGATGTCGTGGATTGGCGAACCGGTCTTCGTTCGTTCGCTCCACCATAGTCGCATCGCTGCTCTTTTACCGATCGTTATACCCTCCATCGCTCATTCATGCGGACCACGAAGTCCTTTTTGTTCGTTCCCCCAATTAAGAGTTCGCCCACGAGCGGTGACATTGCGGCTGCCGATAACGACGAGGTTAACAATGAAGAAGATTTTTAGATGGGATAATTAATGATTCGCCACTATTCGTGATGCAGTTATAATCTTCGGCCAAGTCCAATATGCATATTGAATTCTTTATTCTTTGTTTCTTAATCATTCCATTAATTATTCTTCGCAATTTTATTGTAACTCCGCTACGTAAAGCGGAGTCTACAATGAGAATTTAAGGCGTAAAATTTAAGCTTTAAGCCTTAAGCCGTAAAAAATTGACAAATCACAGTCGAATATGAAAAGAATACCCGACTGTGATTTGTCAATTTCTTACGGCTTATGGCTTAAAGCTTAAATTTTACGCCTTAAATTCTCATTGTGGACTTCGCTTTACTCAATTATTATTATCACGAATATAGTTTTGCGGTGTTATCGTTAGTTTTCCTTCGACTGTTTTGCGCATCTCGGTGAAATTTATATACGGCATTTCACATCGTCGAGATTTAAATCCGACGCGGATGCGGGAGAAGGGGAGAATAAAGTTTGCAACGGCGAGAAGGGTGTTTGCTCATCTCGTTGCAGGTGCATACCTGCGTAACTAATCAAAGGTACTTCGAGTTAGCGCGGCGTTCACGATTTATATTCATTAAGCGGTAAAGGTATAAAGGTATACACGGCGCGAAGAAGTTGCGAGGCCGGAAAGTTTGACGACGAGGTCGTTTCATAAATCGCTTCGTCCGGACTTCTTTTTTTTTTTTTCAACTAGCATAGCAGTCCTTTCATATCGAATAGTCAATTTTCAAGACTTTGTGTTTGCATCATGCGTTTTTACTTTGTATCGACTTCATTGGAATACCATGCCGGTTTTTATGCAAAAGTCACTTTTAGTAGGCGATTAGAAACGGTTGGAAACTTAAAGAAACTTACTCTGTTTACTGACCTGTAAGAGCGCGCGCAACTTTTTAACATAATTATGTAAACTAATTGAATGGGATACTACTTGCCAAAGAAGAGAAAATTAAGAACTTAAAGGAAGAAATAAAAAGTGTAATCTTGATGTATATCCACTTTTGTTTTTTAATCTGAAAAATTAAACAGGCAATTGTGTATCCTGGACGTACATGGCAACATGCAAGAAAATAAGTCACATGGAATTAGTGTTTCCTCGTAGGCCATCAAAAATGCCGGCTATAAATGACATAAAATAGCGGCGAGTTACCGTTGCAGAAGGTAAAAGCTTTTACGGGAAATGAGCGCGGGGGTTTCCCTTCCGGTTTGCTGGCTCGCCAGTAGAAACGCTTACGCCGACGCTTAAAAGCAAGCGGGTAAAGCGACTGCAACTATAGGTGGTGGGTATTAAGCGTAATCGATAATAGGTATCGACGGGCGACGGGGAATTTCCGCGATCATAGGAATAAAGTCGGACAGTGGTAAACGTCGCGCTATAGTCAGACGGCGACCAATATAACGCGGCAGGGCGGCTGCGGCGGCAGCCGGTCTGTAACGACGGGGCCCCGTAATGGCACGCCGTGAAGTTGTAACGTCGGACTAATGGCGGCGATTAGTAGAAGTCAGTACGTTTTATCCTGCGGCGCATAGAATTTCAATAAACTCCCGCCCGGGTGCCGGCGATGCGAGCCACGGCGGGGAGGGAGGGAGGGAAAGTGGCGTACCACCGACGATTCTCACATAGTTATAACCGTAGACGGCCTCGAATCCCATTTATTCGGCCTTATCTAGAACGGACATGTCCGTTCGCGAATAGCACACGCTCCCACCGCGAGATAATTAAAATTAGCTTATCTCGCCGGCGAACGGCTCGCACGCGGATAGGATCGGCAATAACATACAAGCGCCAGCGCGAACGAGGTTTTCTTTAATCATCGGCTCTAAAGGATGGGCTAGCTGCTCTCCTCCGTCGATGATAATCGCCGGGCGGACGTGCAAGCGCGTTATTTCACCGCGCTCGACGTAACTTATTGTTAGGATCCCGTTACAAACACGCGTTACAGTACGACGCGCCGTCCGCTGTACATATACCAACGCCGACTATATCCAGTCATCTGAGAACGTACATTAAAGTCGTGCCAGATAAAACGTCCTACTTGTCAGCGATTTTTCAACGAAAGATAGCACGCGGGACGCGGAGAGTAAGAGCATAAAATTTCCATTTATACTTTAGTGTCGTCGCGATATTTTTAGATAAAACCGCGCGAGATGCGAATTTTTGATAACTCATCGCGAGCTGTTCCCATCCGCGATTCACCATTTTCGAAGCAAGTATCTTCGTTAGGTTAACGATGCGCTCCGCCGATATCCCATTACGAAACTTGGTGCATAATTCGCGGGAAGTTCGCGTATCAGGGGATGTAGTTTTGATTAAAATGGTATACTTGCGCACTTTATGCATAGTACCCACTGAATAAAGCGCCGCGACACGCAAGCATATAGAATCGATATTTATTTATTCTCATACCGCATCAAAAACGCGAACGTGCCTATAATTATCCTGCATCTCTCGTCGCAATTTGACATATACGTTGGCTATATATAGAGCAAAGGTGTCGCAGGACTAAGGCATGGGCTAACCACAATGTGGCTGCCGGAACTAATGCAACAGCTATGGTATTCGACAAATTGGTGGAACCTGTCAACGGGATGACAGCTACACATAGATACGCTGACACAATCACATTTATCTCCGGACGGATAATAATAGAAACTTCGCGATGTGAGAGCCGCAAACGAATGAAATAATAACTATTGATTGATAGGAACCGTGACGACGGGAACTGCTGTCTTCCTTCAGCAAACTAATATAATTGCAAAAGGCATATGAATGTTTAAACGTTGCAAATATTTAATCCGTATTTTCTAACATTTTATTTAATTAAGGAACGCATGTTAATTTAGTGAGTACGCGGTTATTTAGTAATTAAAAGCTGCAAGTCAAGCACTTATCGCAAGTGTTCACATATAAATATTATACGAACTTGTTAATACGACAAATTTTCTCTAAGCAGAATTTTTACCTATTATAAAAAGCGACATAAATAGATAAAAGTCCCATTACTACGTAATCGTCAATTCGCTTTCTTCCGAAATGGTACAGGGAATTTAGCGCAATTTTCTCCCGTTAACGGCTGCAGTAATTATGAGAGCGCAACTGCTCGTGTGCTATTATAACGAGATAAACCTGTGCGAGAGATCCATAAATCCGCTTCAAAGAATCCTACAACGTTCTTTTATGCCCATTCTTCGTAAGAGCTCGCGGCTTTTCTTTCGTCGATGCGCACACTCGGGGATGAGTGGACACGATCCCTCTCAAGGCAGAGAATTTTAATCCATTCGGATCCATTCGGAGCTTACGTTTGAGCATTTAGCCGAGTGAGGAAGTTGATGCGCATTTTAATGCACTTCTACGATTGTACTCTATGATATTACGATTGTACTTTATGAGATTATCTTTTCGAAGACAATCTTAAAAGAATTTACTTGTCCTGAGAATATAAATTAGTAGTTTTTTTCCTAAAGATTTATAATCTATTTCTTAAGGATATATTTTATGTATTTTCTTTTCATTTCTGTGAAAGATTAAAATATTTTTGAATCGTGAAGATGGCCTTCGCGTAACGCTTTGAATTATTTGTGCAAAAACAAGATCTCGTAATGGCATCTTTTAAAAAGCTAGTACAACGTCTGAAACTCGTGCAAAGTTTCCGCAAAGTCTCGCGGACGTGCCGATCCAGCGCACCGCTACGAATGTTGTTATCTCACAAGTTTGTGACTCCAGAGTGTAGTTAGAGCAGGATACAAGCGATGAAACAACGAAATTTCAAAGAGAGATTTTCTTTCTTGGGGAAAATCTTCGTGGAAGGTACGCTTCTTTGCCGCTTCGGAAAATGGAATATAAACGGAATAAACCTCTCATTACATGGAAATAAAACATGCAGAAAATAGGGCAGATTAACAAGCTAGACACTGTACTCGACACTGTATTAACCATATTTATTTAACTTTTTACTTAGGGGAGACCGGGGCAAAAACGTCTTCGGAGTGAAATCGTCAAATCAAATATCTCGGAACTTGTATATTAAACGTTTAACGTGATTGTATATTATTATTACAGTTATTAAATTTATTTGCAACATCCTTTATTTGCTCGAAAATTGGCCGTTTTTGATTTATTAAGCTGTTTTGCTTAGTCGAGCGAGATCATATTGTTATTTGACAGTATCAAAATGTTTCAAACTCTATATAAAATACTGTTTACAAAATATGATACTAAAAGAGTGCCAAATTTCATTTTGTATGTAGGGGAGACCGGGGCGAGATCGACAGTTTCTTTTTGGTGGCGATTTTAATAACTGTAATAATAATATACAATCACGTTGAACGTTTAACGTGATTGTATATTATTATTACAGTTATTAAATTTATTTGCAACATCATTTATTTGCTCGAAAATTGGCCGTTTTTTATTTATTTAGCTATTTTGATACTGTATTATTAAAGGCCATTAGCTCCAAAATGAAATGTCAGTTTATATTTTCAACTTTGTATACGCAAATAACCTGCTTCTAAAAATTTGCACGATTTTAGTTTATTTTATATGTATACTTCGGTGAATATTTCAAAAGTTAGCTACTCGATGACAAATGGACGAAAATCCGAGCGAGTAAGTCGAGCGTTCCGTAAGAGATCGCCGAGTAGCGCAACATTGCGCTCTGCTCGGCGCAAGTACCTATAGCAATCCCCCGAACCCGCCGCAGGTGGTACTCAGCACTCCGGAGCGTGCATATCGCAGAAGTCCGTCCAGTGCCAAAGTTAAATTACGTCCAGAGCCGCTTCGACATCCTTCCGCCTTGATCCACGAACATAACGAACAAATTGCTCGGAAGTTAAGACGACTTTAACTGATTGCCGTGCCACTTATCCTCCGGGAACTGATATGGAGAGTTTGTGTGAGAGAGGCGGGTAAAAAGAGAGAGTTTCGGTGAAAACGAAACGGTAGTGCCGGCGGGATCCCGGCAGAACGCGGCGTCGAGTTGAAACATAATATTGGCACGGCAGAGTGGGATACGAATTGACGTTGAAAAAATCTGACCCCGTCGGTCATTTAATTATTCGGTGGCGAGCGCGGCACAATGTGCGAAAGTACATTTCCATTAGTCGCGAAATTATAGTGGGCCGCTCGCCGCAATTTTCGATATTTCACATTGGGATACTTCCGTACGCGCTAATTCGCCGCCGTAATGGCGCTATTACGAAAAATTTGCCAATTATAACGTGTCTGCTGGGTGCTTACCGGATATTCTCTGAAATATCGTCCCGCTGTTGAAACGGGCTTGGTACTTTTCTATCGTGCCACTTATGCATGCTGGATTATTATGCGAAGGTTCATATATCGCGCGTTATGCGGACGCGCCTGAACAAACGGAGGAACGCGTAAAGCGCGTCGAGGAAAGGGCTAAGCAGTTTAATCGCCGCGAAAGATTCTCCCTCAACAAGGCAGAGGTAAACGTTCCACCGGTGATTGTAATTTAACGATCGTCTGTAGTCGCTCTTTATTACCGCGCGCGGTGGACGGGCGACATCCACGGTATTTCATCTCGAGTTCATTAATATTCCCGTCCGGGAACGGCGGCGGCAAAGGCGGCCGTGGCGAGACGAGGCGAAGCGGGAGAAGGGGCCGTGCGCCGCGGGATTTTATATGTCGGGACACGTGGCTCACCTGATGTACGCGCCCAAGTTCGTTGCGCGTTCATTGCTGCAGGAATCGGTAACACATCGGCGTCCTGTCTGCCGTCGCTAAGTGAAATTCTTGAGAAGTTTAATTTAATTATACGTGACTTCGGCCGCGCGAGGCGATTAATCCTGTCCTACCAATAATCTCTCGCATAAGATCAAATCTCCTCCTGCCTCTCCTCCCGCATTCGCTCCTCGATCAGCGGTATCCCATTTCGCCTTTCACGCCGAGTGCTCGTCGATGAAAACTTTCATGGAGAATATCTTGCCGGAATAGTGAGTGCACATCTTTGGGATAACTATGAGATAGTGTTAAATTGCTTATAGTGCGAAGGCGCATATTGACCGTTTAACTACGGGAATATGAAAGGGTCTTCGTCTATTGACGGCCGCCGTGGTTAAAGGGTTAAAAATTACATCGCTTAGGAATTAGAACGCGGAAATGTGGAGCGTACTTTAGATTCACGATTTAGAGGCGCGCTGACAAGAGCAAGCGAAGCATGGCGCGCGGCGGCTAGACGGTCGCCATTGTCCGAAAAGCGAAGTCTCGCATAAGAATGTACAGGCGGGATAAATTTCGCGTCTGTCGTCGACTTGGCCTTAATACGCGTGACAAACGAGCGATATTTTATTGGGACGCCAAGCGAGGACCCGTCGAAATCTGGCGATTTGTTACCTTTCGCGGTCACGCCGCCGAGACTCGCGACCATTGTCTCGAAGGAAACCTATAAATTGCCCAATTTTTAACATAATAATTCACCGGACATCTACTGCAACCGTCGCGACCTGAAGTCGATTTTGTGAGGCGGATGGTCCTCACGCCAAGTTTCAAGAGGCGTCTAGAAAATAACCGCGGCCACGAGCGCGAGCATCGCGACCTGAATTTAAATTCACGAGGGAGAGGGTCCTCAAAATTTCAAAACAATCGTCGCTCTAATATCGCTCAACGTCATTTCACTCCTAACGTCCACCACGATGAACTACACCAGATCTTCATTTGCTTGCAATACTTCTGAAATACCATCGTTTCAGTTTGTGGACAAATTTGAAATTTGCAATTTCAATTAATTTAATTTACGGTTTTTTAATAGATATGAAAAACGGATAAGAAAACTACGAGTAAATTTATGTTTTAATAAGCAGATTTGATTCTGGAATGGTTAAAGAGAGAGCGATTAAGAGAAAAAGAGTGAGAGAGAGTGAGAGAGAGAGAGAGAGAGAGAGAGAGAGAGAGAGAGAGAGAGAGAGAGAGAGAGAGAGAGAGAGAGAGAGAGGGGGGATATGGATTTGCACAGCTGAGATACGGTCAGCATTCGGGATTTGCTGCGCTCTCGGTTGGGCAGGTCGTGCACACATACGCCCGCATGAGGCTTCATAGTACCTTCGCACGTGTCCCAGAAAGCCTTACGGTATCTCAGTTTGACCGTCAGTCCAGCAGTAAGCGATGTTAAATGAGTTAAGCTCGTTCATCAAGCGAAGCAGCTCAGCCTCGCTCGCGCTCGCGCCATTACGTCGTTTAAAGCCGTTTACAAACGTCTACCCGAAAACTCTACTCCTCGACGCGGTCCTTCATACGTTAAACGTGCCAGAATTTTCGTGACGAAGCTTAATTCCAGCTGGATCTTACTTTAGAGCTAGAAGCTGTTATATCCCACGCATATTCGCCGCTTTACTTAATACAGTTATGAGATGTATTTTATATATAGCTTCAGATCTCAGATTATGTATTCCATTCTCCGTACAAAACTTTATTAACGCGAATGCTGAATATTATTAGTTATCAGAAATATGAAAATATCGAGGTCATAATATATGTTTGAAGTTATAAATAATTAGAGTTGATTTAAATGGTGTATTGCTGCATAAAATATTCCTTCTCACAATTAGATCCATAATTATATTCATGCGTATATTTATTTTTTTAATCTCTGTCTATTATTGATTTTCACATCTCATATAATTTTGATTTTGATATGCAAGTAATTTTATTAAATAAAAATTTGATAATGAATAATTAAATACTTCAAATATTTAAACGAATGACTAAATTTAATGTTAAATTAAAATAATATTTTATTTATGAGATTAAAAGTGAAAATTAATTTATTGTTAATATCTTAATATATTTCTAATATCTAATATATTTTTACATTTTGACTAAAATTATGTAATTTTTATAAATTAAATAATGAAAATTAATCGTTACTTTCTTACAGCGATTTAATTTCGTATTTTTGATTTTTCAAAAATCACATAATTCTTGATTTATTCAAGTCACACAATTACATTCCTCTCGGAATGTAAAAATTTAGAAAAAACAATGACAAATATAAATTAATGTTATACAGAAATATCTTTTCGAACATAACAAAGTTGTGTAAATTTTATTCTTTAGATAAATATATTTTACATACGCTAATGCGGTTATTGAACTTGTTTGAAACGTAAAAAAATATCTGTAACGTACATTGCTTTCATAGTGGCTAAATATATTTGGTACAATAAACTATTTCGTTGTGAGAACAAAATTTGGTTTGCAGCCTTGGTCTTGGTTTGGTATTTGTTATGACGTATGGTGCACACTGTTGTGATGTAAGGTCGCCACACTGCTATTCGTATGTTGGCACTTAGTGCCGCGTACCGTTCTGTGTGTTGTGGTAATATTCCCTTGAAACGCGATAAATTTCCTTTGAACAATCAACACTCTTTCTGCTCGCTTAATTAACTCGCACGATAAATGAGTCGAGTACCGAGATAATAATTATTTATTGAAGCAAATATTGCATGTATATGTATTTCGCGCGATTTTGTTTGCCATGAAATCGAAGTAATAGAGGATATTCGTGTGATAAGCATTGCTTTAAAGATACTTGGGTTCGAATGTATGTCACATCATGCTTTAAAGTTTTCGTCGATTTATATGTAATTTGCCGACTGTTTCCCGATCGAGGGCACGAATTAACATACATACACACACGTAAGCGCAGTTACAAGTTTGAACGTGCAAACTCTACGCGATACCATTGTTCAAATTCGCTTATAACTTGAAAAATATTGTAACTTCCACATTTTCGTATCAAGATTCTTGGTTGTAACAAATCTCTATATATTTTATTAGAATGTGCTATATTAAAATATTGTATATGGTTATGGAATTATTTTGAAATATAAAGAACAGAAAATTCGGCATTTGGTTTCTAATATGTCAAAATATTTCGTCGCGACAAAATTCAATATTACAAATGTACAGCGCAAAATCACCGTGCTGTCATTCATACTCGAACGAGCAATACGAGTCACTCCGCATGTCATTGAATTATTTGAGGTTATTTTTTATGAATGATTAGCAATTATTAACCTATAACAATTAATTAAGCGTTCCGATTAAAGATATATAAACGTATCGTTAATTAAAGATATAGACGCCCGCACGGAATGTAGGGAGGTCCAGATTCGAATCCTGGCTGAGAGGTGATATTTTTCGCAATAAATTCTTTACAGTAATTTTAAATAGAATACTCATATATATTAGCATCAAAGTTACATCGATTGAGAAGAACCAAAAAACCCATGGTCGAAACGTCCTGACGATTGTAATTGACCAAAACCAAAGGTCCTATTGTCGTGACGATTATAGTTAATAAAGATAGCTAGTTAGGTCGGATAAAAAAATCTTTACTGTTAAACGTATCGTGTTTCAACAGATACTATAACGCAACGAAATTGGATCGAATAACGGAAAGCAATATATATCTTTTGTTAATAATTTCTGTATCTTATTGGATTTCGCGTTGTGTTAAACGGAAATGTGCAAAGTCGTGCAATAATTTCAATTTGATTAACGTATGCGCGATCAAAATTAATCGTGTTCCCACGAATGAGTATGTAAAATTAAGTGCAACGAAGAAATCTGGGAAGAGGAAGATGCTTAGAAAACATTGGACGACAATGAAACAATCAACAGAGATTGTTTTAATCTATTATTTATATATTATTTATTACACACTTGCAAATTTCGACAAGATGCATAAGCTGCTTGCTTTTATTAGAATTTTAAAGTAACACCCTATTTTTTGCCGATACGCCGGCCACACGAAAATCTATGATGACGCGATATGTATGTTATCGTAAAATATAACAACGAACAGAGAAATGTCCGGTGACGAACGATCACGGACGACAATTTACCGTCGCTCTGTCTCGTTCCACTTAATTCCGTGGGAATTTGACTAGCGGTGGATGTAAGCGTTAACTTTAGTGCTGCTGCTTCACTACGCTTCTCCGCTAAAGTAAACGATGACGCTGCGTAACGTATAAATTTCGCTCTCCGTCTTCGGCGCGTCAGGCGGAGAAGCATTTCCGCTGCAACGCGGTTGAAGACTCTTCCACTGCGTGTTTGCACTGCCGAGGTGCAGCGATGCAGTCGTCTCCAACAGCGTTTATCTAACGAGTCTTTCTGCTGGTGCGCGAATCCCTGGATATTTTCGCGAGTTCGCGCGTTAATCCCCCGCCCTCTCCGCCTTTCGCAATTAGAGAGGGTTATTAGCGAAATTACGCGAAATAAACCGGTTTAATGACCCGAGATGTACATCGGCCGCCGGCTGATTTGTTCGACACGACTCAATTATATCTACCGCACGATCTTGCGTTGGTCGTAAATTAATTAACGCACGATACGTATACATTGCGTACGCGTATCGTGATGTTTTAACCTTAATCCAACTCTCGCCCATGTTTCAACCGAGTATACACAATCCCAAAGCGACGTGCAATCTTTTACTTATTGTTAGCATTTGCGCTATTATCGGCTCACTATAATACGAAACCCAAGCACTCACGTGTTCGCGAGTCAGACGAATTATCCAGATCACCGTATATGTTTGTAGATTACAACTGGTAGTTTACGTCGTTTTACGCGATACGACCGGCCTACAACATGTAATTCACGTATATAACGTTGAAGTGGACGATATCACGAGGCGACACAATGACCGCTGATTAAACAATGTACATACATACGACACGAGCCGTACCTACATGTTGACCACGCGCGCGCGATTATTTATCATAACACACTTGAGTGGCCAAATTGTTGTTATCGAAAATTAATTTCTCGCCACCGCGACATCCAACTTCGGGCGAGAACGTGCGGCGACGATCTCGTGAATATCGAAGGCGTATTTATACGATGAGCTCTTGATTATGCGCTGGATTTATCCGTTTAATATAAAAAAATTGCAGCGATTGGATTTTCATTTCGACGGAAATTACCAGTAAGGAGTCTTTAAAATAAGCAAATTTTTCAATCGCAACGTTTACTATTTTCGATATATATAATAATGCAATAATGAAAAATCGATAATTTAACTCAGATCATATGGAATTATTAAAAAGTCGTTATGCTCACGTCGCCCAGTCTGCTTCGTGCCATTCACGATGGACGGAAATGGAGAGTTTCGCTAACTTAATGTTGAATTTTTTTTTTTTTCTCGCCAATCGTATACCCTTTCGTTTCACTTTGCGCGGTTCATTCGGCGTATACGTTGGCAAACCGTGTGAAATTTGCATCTGAAATAGCGCAAGCCCCGCAAAATGGAAACGCCGTTAAAACACGAGGGCGAGAGATTCGAAGGGCCCGGTGCACATTTTTGTGACGTTGCCGTATGCCAACGTGACTTCGCGGTGGCCCGTCTGGAATCGTTGAAATTGCATTTGCGCCGCTCCGCGATTCAGCCGGGAGGGACAACCTATTGCCAGCCAACGTATGCGGCACGTATATATATATATACGTACCTACATACGCGCAGTCAGCGTGAACATGACAGAGTCCTGCCGGTATAATCTGACATCGGCGCAAAGCGCGAAACAATACCGCCGCGCACCGGCCGCGGCCGCCGGACTCGCGTGACGAGACTGACGAGGAGTATCGTGATGTGCGGTGACGTGACGAACTGGGTGACGTGCGCCGACGTTCCGTCCATGGGATACCCTCGCTTCGAGCGTTTTCATCGAGATTTATAATCGAAACACGGAATGATCGGATATTCCCTTTGCTATCTATTCTGCTGTTTGTTCTCTCGCATGCTCGCGCGCGCGCGCGCGCGCGCGCCCGCGCGCATATTCAGTCGAAGGAAATCGAGTATATTTACCTCGTCCGCAAGAAACATTTTATAGACGATAATACGACATTTGTGAAATTTATTTTCTCCGTAGAAAATTCGCTGCTGATTATTTCGTCGCGCCTTATTATTTGTTCCTGGAGAATTCCTTCTAGAGAATATGATAAATTTCTTCGCCCCCCCCCCTCCCTCCTCGCCTCTTTAGTCTCCCCGTTGTGCCGCGCTGCCCTTTTTTTTTTTTACCGTCGAGATTTCGCCGAGCTCGGCACTTTGTTGGTTCACCTCGCACTTCCACGAGATACTGCTTAATGCGTCGACAGGATAATTCAGGGAGCTTACACATCTGCGGCAGTATAACAAGTTCCCAGAACGAAAGTTTCGCGCGATGAAGTTAAGGGGAAATTACTTAGCCCGCATTAAATCGCTTTAGCCCGCGGAATGATGGATATTCGGAGCGAACGCGCACTCTTTCCTACTAGATAGTATTAGATACGTAAACCCGTACGCTCTGCACAACAAGACTGTTGGGACGGGGATTTGTTGCATCGACTACACGCATTGTGTGTGCATAAAGCGGTATCACGCGGAGCGCAGGATAACCTGTTGCGGATTCATGATGATCTCGCGGTGGAAAACTGTGCATCTCTCTAAAAGATCAGAATATCTTTTCGTATTTAAGCCATGACCCTGACACCGAGTTTCATCCATCTTGTGATCTGAGAGAGCTCGCAATACCAGATTGAAAGAGATTTGCCTGCATGATGAAGAATAAAATTATCTATATTTTATATATGTACTTTTTTAATTTCAATCGCCGCTTCTTTACTAAATGAAATTATTCAGAAGTAAAATAATTTCTTATAAGTTTTGCATATAACCTGCTGATAAAATATTCTTATCTAAGATGCTTTAAGATAGTTTATATTTTATAACATCGAAGTTTTCATTGAATAATAAACGTACGGCTGCTTTTGAGTGCAACAGTGTTCTGTAAATGTGTTTCGCTTCCTCTCTCCTGGCGGATATTGTATAATACGAACATTATAAATTGGAACGCGACATGACACGTTGACACAAGGATATAACATTGCGCGAGGAGACGTTTACTGTGCAACCTCGTAACTTTGTGATAACGGAGAATCTAAGCTTTACCCTTACAACATCAAAAATATGCCAACGTGTTATATACAGAGTTATTCGGGAGGAAAGAGAAATATTTTGGAAAATGATAATATGGGTCATTATATAAGTTAATCTTTATAATTATGGAGATAGAGCTGTATTTAAATTTAATAATTTAAAGAAGAATGGCAAAAATAGTTTATTCCTTATACATTCACAATAAATTTTCAAAAATTTCACCGTCAATGTCCATGCACTTTTCAATTTATGCTGTAAGATTGCGTTATTCTTTTGAATTCATCTTATTGTTCCTTTATGTGGGCAGCAGCATCAAAGATATGTGCAATAAATTCTTCTCGTATATTCGCTTTTCTTTTGTAAACAAAAAAATTTACTTTTCATTCAATTTTCATAAATAATAATTCAATGGAGTGAAATCCGAAGATCTTCAAGATCAATAAATCGGACTTTTTTTTTTAATGTCCCATATTACCATTTCTCAAAATATTTTTTTCTGAAATTATTTCACATAGCGCACTTTTTCATTTTTTAATACCTTTTGCCATAATATGATCGTTTCCAATATTCATCGTTATGTAATATTTGCACAAGAAATTCACGTAATGAAATTATTAATGATATTAATCTTTCATTCTATATTTATCACGATGTAAGTTGAGCTTTTAAAATTTTATGAAAATCAAAGTGCACAGCGTTTTATTAAAATGTAGAATATTTCTCAAAAGGAGTAATATCATTTTGCAAATAAGTGCTCGCATATTATACCGTATTGGAAAAATCCTCCGTAAAATCTCAAACGTATGCCAATCCTCTTTCAAGCGCTATCGCCCCGACGTGGGATCCTTATGGTCGATCATCCGTTCGATGAAGCTCACAGGACCGAACACCGATTGATCCGTACATCTCGTAGTTGGGGTACGGGGCAAGGAATCGCGGAATAGAAAAGCCGCGAGATCGAGAATGCGTCTTGAACAGCCGTGCCGGGGCAAACTGAAGACGATGCAGCCGGAAGTGTGTAAGGTGTAACGCTCGATGTGCTCGTGGGTGGGCGTGTGTGGCCGGATTAGACTGCTTAAGCCGGACACACACAGGAATAAGGGGGCCAAGGTGGTCGTGACGAAGTTTATTTATAAAGGGGGAGAAGTTCCGTGGCCAAGCAGTACGCGCGCCGCAGCCACGCTAAGCTCTTTGGCCGGATAAACTTTCCAGACTCCCGGTATCGCCATCGATTGTGGCCCTGCGCCAAAACCTCCTTATCCTACATAATATTTTACGAACGTATACCTTGTTTTTGTGTTCTCGCGCGAAGGCGGAGTAGGAATGAAACGCCGTGCGCCTGGTGGCGCGCGCGGAAAAACGCACAGAACCGGAACACGTTTTTTTTTTCTCTTCCGGACCTCAATCGCGGTGTCTAAATAATTGTGCGAATAACCGGAAGCATTCGTCGGTCCAGTTCGATCGGGCACCCGGCGACCCGGATGGAGGAAAAAGAAAGAAACGTAGGTACTCTCTTTCGCTCGCTGAACTTGAAAATTTTTGCGCTCGCATGAGAATCGCATGGTGAGAGCAGTGTTCGCGAAACGCTCGTCAAAGGAAACGGTTGCATTCGCGAATAAAACGTGAATTTTTATCAACTCCACGATAAAAATAGGTTTCACTGCATGCACTACAGACGTTATTATTCGGAAAGTTGCTTTCGAGTGTGCGCGTGCTCCATTCTCGAGAGTGAAACTTTCAAGCGTTGCAGCGCAGAGCACCGTATTTGAAGAATTGATCATAAAACGTGATATTTACTACAACAATTATTTTATTCGTATGTATGTATATGTAATGTATTAATCTAAATATAAATATCCATTGAAATTTGTTATATTCGAATGTAATTGCAAATTTTTGCGGGGACCAAGAAGAGTTGCAACCAAATTAAATAACGGTAGGCAAATAGTGCGAAACTTCGATTTTGCTCACGCCGGAAGCACTCGAACGTTTCGCGCGAATGCAAATAATGGAGAGCGAAGACACGTAGTGGAATATTCGTAGTATACCTTAGTCCACATGATCTTCCTCCGTATAGCGGCAACGGTTTACGACGTGACGCCGGTGTAAGCTCCGCGGATTTTACTGTCACCGGAAGTCTCGGCGTCCGACTTCTCGTCCCTGGCAACATCCGGAGTGTCCAGCCGTAAATGAAACTATCACGGTATAGCCTGGTCTGCAAATCGTCGTTACTCGTCATCCTGAAGAATAATCGAGAAAAGCATCGTTTAGGTATTGAGACAAGCGCAAAGCGATTTCAGATTTGTCTCTTGACCGGCGAGTAGAGTCCGACCGAAACTGAGATTTTCTTGAAAATCTTAGAAAAGCCATATGTGTATACGCGCGCACATATATACTATACAATACATTATTTCTTTTTATAAATAGGTATTATAATTTAATTATTAAAATAATAATTACACATAATGTCACAATTTTACTATTACCTACTATCCTATTATCACAACTTGTAGTTTCGGTCGGACTCTATAGAACTGTAATATGTAGTAGGATTATGATAATATGTGGAATTATTATTTTAATAATTAAATTAATCATATTTTTATGAAGAAAAAATGTTTAGAATTATATACATGTGTATATGTGTGTGCGCGTATACAAATGGCCTTTCTAGGATTCCCAAGAAAGTTTCGGCTTTCAGTTTCGATCGGACGAGAGCAACCAAGTGCAGGTGAATCTTAAGCGAAATCTTTAGATAATAATTTCGTATGAGTGTCTTTCTGCCTCGCGAACGTCGCAAATGATTTTGTTCCGTGTGAGAAAATGTCCGTGGGCCAAGCAAGTTGAAGTGTATAATAGCGGGAGCACTACCTTCTAAGTGTATTAATTAATCTTCCGCTAATCCTGCTAAGTATACATCGCTTCGAAACTTCCTGACAATCCGGGGCCGGGTTTATGTTTACTGAAAGATTACGCACAGTAGGATGGTAATTGCCTTAATACCGTTTTACATGGCAAAGCCAGCCTCAGACTACGACTGGTGCGATATGACAGTAGAACGAGGCAATAAATTAGACACGACAGGGTTTGTCTAGAAAGTGAACAACGTATGTTACAGCGACGTAACATAAATATATGTGCTTCTAAGTAATAACTTATAATATTCCAAGTGTATATCGTTGTATATATATTATAAAAATATCTTGGCCAATTTTGCTTAATGTGATAATTGGAGGAAAGAAAAGAAAGATATCCATCTTTTTGTGAAAACAATATATTTTCTAATTCCTCTATTTATACTAAAACATTACATCTTATATTGCAGTATTAATCAACGACTCTTAATAATCGTCGGAATACAGATTTCCTAAAGTTACAACAATGAACAATTTTAAAAGAAATATAATTAGTTAATTTACGTCACGAAGTTCTCTCGTCATTTAATTTGAATGGCGGCGAGCACGACGATAAATCGAAGTTTATTATTGGTTGACTCGTGCTTTAATTAAGTTTCGCTCTACCGTTTAGCCGCAGATTCCTTTATTTTTAGAAAATTTTCCGCTACAATGACCCGTTTAACAAGAACGTTCATCGTGAAGTACGGATATTTTCCGCACTTGGAATTTGGGAAATAAGCCGGCAGGAAACCGTTTCGTGCCGCGTTTATGTCACTGCAGGCTGCGCAACCAGTTGGATGCAAATGCGGATGTTAATTCGTGCTATCCGGCACGGAAGAACACTAGCTCATATTGGAACCTTGCTCCGAATGTTGCTGCCGCCGCATCGACCAATTTACGGTGGAGTTTCTTAGACCTGCGATATAATTACATCGTAATGAACTTCGATACAAACGTTAGAAAAAGACGCTACTGAATTCTGTTCTACCTTTTCTCTGGAGCTACACGAGAAGACATATTGGAAAATATAACGACAAGTGTAACGAGAATTTTCCATGAAATGGAAACGTCAGTCAAATGTCAAAGACGAGATTTTTTGGTTCTTAGAACCAAAATAACGCCAAATCAATTAGATCAATGAGTTTAACAAAGTTGCTCGCATTAAACATAGTTCACATTTTTACAAATAAAACGTACGTGTCAGGAGATATGATGAGATATCTTTGGTGTATTTAATAAATAAAAAATAGATTTTTGGAAAATGATTTTTTTATACAAAATTTTTTTAATTGATTAAAGCGTATTGTTCCAATTTATTTTGTACAATTCGGTTATTTCATTCTGCGAATGCTTGTTGCTGTAATAAACAATACGAATTGATAACGTTATATAAAGAAAAAAATGCAATAAACGTCGATATTGCTCTTCTCGCCATTTGATAAATTTAAAAAAATTGAGTTGTATTTTCTGTTAGTAAAAATATCGATATTGTAAACATTTTGAAGTTATAAACAAAACGACTCAGAATTGATCGCCGAATCCTTGGGTGAAATTCGTATAAACTGTTATAAGTATAGTCATTATCTTGAGATACACCCGTAAAATATTAAATAGCTCAGAAAAAAACGGAGCGCCAGAGCGAGGTGCATAAAATAAAGTTTTCTTCGGTACGTTAACTTCGTATTCGCCTGAAAATTCATTATGCGGTTTTTACCGCTGTACTTCGACTCGGTGGTTTCTCGGATCACTGAAAAGGGCTCTCGACGGAAGTACGTTGCGATTCAGATCAGGCAGATGGACGGAGGTTTGGAACCCTTCAGCGAAGTAGATAATATCGGGCGGTCGCCCAGCGTGCCGGAAGTTCCGTTCCGCGGCGAGAGAATATCCGTCGTGATCGAAAAAGCGAAACGCCATTCTCTCGCGTGCGCGTGCACGAAACGCTCGTCGTTGTCGTCGTTGTCGTCGTCGTCGCCGTTGTCGTTATTGTTTCGATATTCATTGTTGCCGTATTGTCGAGCGACGATAAATTAGAGACGTCCGCAAACGATCGCGGTGATCGCACAAAGAATATTGAATATATCGGAAGGGATGAAGGGGATGCAAACGCGGACGGAAAAATAAGAAAGCATCTACGGCCGTTCAGTGATACTCGATGATTTACAACGCTAACAGTCCACCGGAAGTTCTGCAACGTCCGAGAAGATTCATCGTGTATAGTGTATACCGATGAAAGGCGGATTATATCGGATTTATGAAATAAATGAATAAAAAATAAAAATATATAAGGATAACGAAATTAAAATATACAAAGATAACGAAATTATCAAGAGCATGAAAATTATAATTGTAATATATAATGTCATAACTTTATTAGTTTTTAAGAGGATACTGAAAAACTTAAATTCAATGTTATCAGTTAACATCAGCATTTTCCGTTTGATTGAGTTTTATTAATTATGCTTTTGATTATTTTCCCAGTTATGTTTTTCTTTTTCTCCAAGAAAGCAAGCTCGGTGTTTCATAAACGTAAAAAGAAAATTCGCAATCTTTGCATAAATGCAAAGCAGTTTTAGCGAGCTGTTTACTAAGTGTAAGACTGTTGTTCAACAGCAATAAGATTTATATCTGTGTTACGTTAAGTTATTCTAATTCATTCAGTTTTATATCGTTTTGTATTTATGGATAAACTTTCCTTAAATCAATACAAAGATTCTGATTAAGCTCAGGCAAACTTCAGCGTCTTATGAAATCCTACTTTAAGTTCAAAAGGAATCGTTCCCGGAATATAGCGAATATACTGAATGGAACATGATAATTTCGTTAATGGATTGATTCAATGCATCATGCATACGGCGAAATCTATTAAATGGCCATATCGCTAGCTTTACTGGCGATATGTAATGCAGCGACGGATAATACAGCAGATTCGATAGCAAGGGTGGAGGATAGAGAGGAAATCAATTTATTTCGTCCGGCGCGAGAGTGCCGTAGGAAGAAAACATTCTTTTCGGAGCATCGCTGCTGGAATACGACTTACTGTGTCTATGTGCCGGGCGTTTGCGACACGACGACATTGTACACAATGCGACGTCGTATTTAATTTCGTCGTCGTCGTCGTCTTCGTCTTCGTCTTCGGCATCCATCGCCGCTGAAATTGCAGCGCGCTGTTTGCCGTGGGCCCAGCGTCGACAGTTGTTGATTTATCGCGACCGAACAGCCGAACCGTTAACGCCTGCCTCGACACGAAGCATCCCCATCGCCATCGTCATTCTCTCTGCGTCTCTCTATCTCTTTCCCGATCGACCTATCCCCGCGGCGTTCACCATCGAATTCGCTCCGAAGTGGATTTATCGTTGTTACCGTGGCATTGGACGCTTTTTGCCCCGAGGGGCCCCGAAGGGCTCCCGAATGAGTTTACAGGAGCCTCCGACAGGGCCGAAACTGGGACTCGGTTATGCGTACGTCTACGCATATGCTCGCACGCGCATATGACCGCGCGTTAGGGAGTTGACCTATACAGAACGAGACAATCTCGAAACCGATGCAGGATTTATTTCGTAATTGATTCACAATAAAATGTCAGCGATCATGACAGCTAGCGTGAGATAGCTAGTTTTACATCCTTTTCCAATCTAACGCTCTCCCTTTTTCATATATGTATACAGGGTGTTTGAAACAAAAGTACCCAGCCAAAAAATGGGGGTAGATTGGGTCAAACCGAGACGAAAAGTCATGTACTATTTTGCAAGATTCGCAATAGTTAACGAATTATTAATTAATACGTCTGAGCAAATGAGCGCATGAGAAGCGGTAGGCCGAACTCGGCAGACATGTAAAAAATACCATTTAATACCATAAAATACCATTTAATACCATAAAATGGTATTTTACGTGTCTGCCGAGTTCGGCCTACCGCTTCTCATGCACTCATTTGCTCAGACGTATTAATTAATAATTCGTTAACTATTGCGAATCTTGCAAAATGGTACATGACTTTTCGTTTCGGTTTGACCCAATCTACCCCCGTTTTTCGGCTGCGTACTTTTGTTTCAAACACCCTGTATATATATATATTTTTTTTTTTTAATTATATATATTGCGATCTTATTGGTTAAAAATGGGAGGAGGTCCGGAATTGCTAAGCAAATTATCGAACGCGGACTTAATGAGAGAATCTATTTAATGTTGACGGCTCGGGGCAACAAGAAATAGACTGTCTTTGTGCGGTATTACGGGTCGTCAAAATAAACCTTTCCTACAGATACATTGTCATCAAGCGAATACACTTGTCAATAACATATTCGTTAGCTTTAAAATCTAGAGACCACGATATATACACTTAATTTTATATATATGTATGTACCTACATTTTAATTTATTTATATTCTGCATTTTGTATTCATTTTCTAGTGTAGCCTGATAGGAAATTATGTATAATAATCGTTCAGTTTACGTACTGAAATGTGTTTTGGTATTTCTCTATTTCGATGTTTCGGTTTCTTCATCTTTTGTCCGTACGTAATAGCCTCTTTGATCAAGGAGTATAATAGGCGGCTTAATCAGTATATTAAACGGGTGTTCCGCATATAGGAGATATAATCTATTCGGTGCGAGGGACCATAATGCCCCGCACGGTCTATCTTGTCGCTCGAAATAGCCGCTGAGAAAATCTGTTCGGAGGCCATTTTCGAGTTAACATGCCGCCGCAGTGTCAAACTATCAGAGCGGAACACGCGCTACATGACGCAAACGTCGTGCCGCGCGCGTTCAATCAAGATTTAATGAAATTATAGTCCGGATCGAGGATATCGCTCGCATTTCGCACGTCGAAATATCCTGACCGTTACAAAATTAGTAATCACGAGTGACGCGGGAAGGACGATAATTTCAGGATGCCCCCGCCGTAACACTATAGCGGAGGCGCGTGACACCTGCAGGCCCGAAGACGAGGGCGAGAGCAAAATTCGACGTTCGAGTCGACTCTGAAAATTTCAGTGGTAGAAACGGTGCGGCGTGTACGATGCCTCTTAGCCGTGACAAATGAACCGTAGAACTGAAACGCGAGTACATCAACGGTGATTTTTGAGTCAACCATTTATTACGCCGGGCGGCGTAAATCGCAATGAGAGAGTAATGGCCACGGCGGAAGAAAGGCGGTCTTACCAAAGGCGATCTATTTTCGTCAGCGTTCAAAAAATTTATCACGCGCCACCTTTTTTAATACCATCTCTTGGACGTCGACGTTTTTTTTTTTTTTTTTTTTGCATTTAGTAGATAACGGCGTATCGCAGATCGTATCGATTATCGCGCGCGGTCGCCTATTGATCTCGCGGAGAATGCTTTCGGTGAATTATATATATATATATATCGGCGAAAAGTATAAAATAACGGCGTAACCGCGCAAACAGAGCGGAACAATTCTACACGGGACTCCGCTATCGCGCCGAGAAATTTGTTCTATTTTGTGTGACCGGCGTGGATCCGGTGATATGGCCGGCGGTCGGTGATACATAGCGTTTCCGTCGGGGCCATTTCGTTTCAGCACGCGTATCGCGTGCAATCGCTACTTTCGTCGTCCCGGCCCCGCGCCGGTGTGTGCGCGCGCGCGTATGCGCCGTGAGTTTCCTCGTACGTTCGCACGTGGATGTGCTCGGTGTACGCGTATGGATACACGCGACCCCTGTATACCTTCACGTGTGTGTACGTGCGTATATATATATCACGAGCGAGTTTCAGGTTTCAGTAGCTGACATGTTCCTTCGACGCTCGCGATCCAGAGGCAATTACTTTGGAAGCATGGCTCGACACGCGTGGTCCATTATATATCCCCGGCTCGATTTCGACGCCGGAATTTTATTTTGCCGCAAGATGTTCGGGATCGAGGTAGCTCTCGCGAAAAGGCGTGGCCGTTATTAATTCGAAAAGACCTCTGTGGTTATACGATCTGACCATACGTGCCGCATTTATCTGGCAATTTTACTCATGATGCACATAAAAGAGTTTTAAATAATTTCATCACATTCCGTAAATTCGTTGATTAAGATATGACAGATTTCTCGCACATAATCTTTCCGGCCCTTTTACTGTTATTCTTTATAATTAATATAGTCATCAGATTATATCAAGCTTGATAAGGTATTCATTTTATCGACCGCTAAAATATCGAACGTTTAATGCTCCCCGATCAGTGATAATAATAATAAGTATATCGTCGCAATTCCGTGGGCATCCGCGTTCCGATAAATCTATCGAGGCTTGGTCACTGAATTTGAAGGCTCTCTGCGGGACTCAAAAACTAAGTGAGCGAGTGCAATTCCTCGCGACAGCAATTTCACACGAAACGTCCGATGCGCCGACTCGATTGGATTCTTTC
Organism: Harpagoxenus sublaevis; assembly: GCA_030770355.1. Taxonomy (NCBI): domain Eukaryota; kingdom Metazoa; phylum Arthropoda; class Insecta; order Hymenoptera; family Formicidae; genus Harpagoxenus; species Harpagoxenus sublaevis. The sequence goes on from JASTWR010000720.1 coordinate 49,081, forward strand.
GAACCGAAATCAAGTGGCCGTGCCACTTCGGCAATAGCACCTTCACACGGCGACGGGGGCATTGCCCCACTGCTGATGTGGGAAGGCACCGGACTGCACTTCCGGTCGCCGCGCGTTGTCCGAAACACCCTCATGCTGTCCTCTCTCGCCTTTTTTCTCGCTCTCTTCCCGTGCCGATCTTTGACGTCATAAATGTTGGGATGCACAGCACGTAAACGGTCAGATACGCGGCAATAATGGAAAATTGGTTGTGCTAACTTTTCGGGGAAGCACGGGTGTTAAACTCGTTATATCGTTACTCGGTTTGAATGTCGATGCTTTCTTGAAGGCAGAAGGATGGTATAGAGTCATTTTTGTTGAGTGCGCGTCAATCAGCTCGAAAGCGTATGCTCAGAAAATAGCGAGAGAGAGAAAGATTATTTATTTCACGCTCTAGTAAACAATTTTCTAAAGCGTAAAAAATACAGTCCATGTGTAGAGAAGAAAAAATGCACCTACATTAAAATTATAAGGAAAGAGAGAAACAGAAAGAAAAAAAAGAGTTAAAGTGAGAGTGAAAGAGGAGAGCTGCAGAGATCACGCAGCAGCGCGATGGTAACGGTTCTGGAACCGAGCTTCCATTGAATTTGTCGCAAATAAATAGACATTGTATATAACGTTGCCCGCCCTTTTTGAGTCGAACGACGGCGGCAGCGGGGGCGGCTGGTCGGTGTCGACGGACCGCGAAATCCACGCCGGTCGGCTCTGTGATGCACGAGTGAAACGATCGAGAAATACGGATCGAGATCCCAGATATAAACGCCGAGAGAGAGAGAGAGAGAGAGAGAGAGAGAGAGAGAAAGAGAGAAATAAAAAACGGCCGACGAGCTGCACGTAAAACAGGGACGCGAGTTCCTATCGCTGATCCATGCCGATGTATCTGCCTACCCCCCTGGTCCCTCTCCTCGTGTTAACGCAGAACTCAGCGTTACCGCGATGCCCCGTTTTTTGACGGAAAAAGAGACCGGACGATTTAATGTTTTAACGAGCTTTTTTTCAAGGGCGAGTTCTGTTACGGCCTCGCGGCGCAGATGTTCGGCCGCTAATAGCGCGCATAATTGAGAATATAATGCAGTTAGTGAACTCGCGCGGGAATCATGGAGATTCGTACGAGATACGGACGAGAGATTTACCCGATAAAGCACTTTGCGCATTTAGGTATATGCATGACAATATATGATTACTGCGCGTTTAATATCGATATTAGTAACGCTGAGGTTAATAATCGAGAATAACCGTACCATATATAGGATTAACACAAAATTATTGCCGATAGTTCATCTCTTTAGATAGATTAGTCGTATGGAACTTTGTAGGAAAATCAATAGAACACGCGCGTCACTGGGACGACGTAAGCAATTCGTGAGTGGCACTCATGGGACGACAGTTAGAACTTACGGGGTGAAGTCTTATATTGACCGGAACGAGCAGCGACGCGCGTAATGACGCGGCATTAACATCCGCTTTGATTAAGTATCCGCGATTTAATCAAATCGACCGGCGCAAGTTTGTCGTCTCTCTGTTGCGCTCTTGAGAATTCGGACGTGGCCCGACTGCGCGAGTCAACGCCGCGATCCAACGGCATTTCTCACAATTTACCTAATGGCACGTCGCTAGAATTCTGATGGCCATTATCATCCCGCGAGGTGCCCTTGCTATTCGCGGCCCGTGCGAGCGCAACCCCCCCCCCCCCCCTCCCCGCACGACCTCGAGGCCGTGTCATAATTAGTAACTGCATTTAATGCGCTGTACACTGCCGGCGGCGAAGTGCGGAAGCGTTGCAAAAAGTTCGGACAAAAAAAAAGCGACAGACGAAATAATAGCGTACGAGATTAAACCGTCGAGCGCTCTTTCGAAAGATTTCGTGTTAACTCTCGTTAGACGAAATTGTTTCTTCTTCGCGAGTGGGGAATGTCGACTCTATTTCTATCATAATAATAAAACTCTGATACACACCACTAAATATTCTTTTGCACTATTTATCGTGTGGAAAAAGAGTAATAATTTTGATTCTAAAAAAAAATGTGATAATTATTTTCCCAAATATATGTGTGGTATATTTATTTAGTGACCTGCTTTCTGATTTATAAAATTACAGTAGATGAAAATATCTCTGCAGTACAAATGATTAAGTAGGTAAAAGAGAGATTTGTTTATTTACTGTTCACGGTAATTGAACACAGTCTATCATCATGTTCGTTAGGTGAAATTAATTTGTATTCGCAAAATATCGCAACAGGTATATAATGGAGTTATTTCAGTACAATGTTTGTTTTACCTTTTTTTCCATCCAAAAAAAGAATTGGGTCTTTCTATTTCGCCTGTCTGGAGCACAAACACTCGAATCGCTAATAGAATCAGTGTGACGTGAATACCGTAAATCTGTCATTTACAAATTGCAAATACGTTTACCAAGGAATTAGCCGACTTCCCGGATAAACGCTTAAATAAATTTGTAACACGTAAATTTGTAATGCTAGAAATTCTAAATATAATTCTTATAGCTCTCAGGATATACAATCAAAATATAGACAAAGGCAATTGAGAGCAAACGCCGGTGGTTCAGCGATATAAAAACATATATTTAAGATTCAATATCTACACGACAAACGTTTCGGTCCCGGCATTGGACCATCTTCAGTGTTATAAAAACCCCCCTAGACGAATCGCAAAGAAAATTAAACTGTTCATTAAGCGGGAGTCGTTACATTTTTGGACACGAACTTAAGAATCAACGACGGACACATTGAGTTTGACTGGTACCACAAACCAACATTCTCGGGAAGATACTTAAATTATTTTTCTCACCATCCACTCTGCCATAAGGTCGGCACAATTATAGGTCTAATCGACAGAGCATTTTCTCTCATCCCATCCTAAGCACCACCAAAAAAATTTTAACTTTCTGACCAACGTATTGCTCGAGAATGGTTACCCTTTAAGTCTAATTTTTAATACAATGTAGAACGAGATTAAGTAAATTAATAAACAAACGGCAGAGGAGCAATGTTATTGAAGCTCACATTTCGGATACTCAGGAAAATCAAGAAAATCTTGAGCGTTTCTTTGTCTTGCCTTACGTTAATACAGTTTCTGAGAACTTAAAAAAACAGCATAAAAAAATTAAATTTTAGAACTGCATATGTGAGCTTAAATAAATTGAAATGGCTAATAAAACCTCATAAAGACAGGCCGTTGAAAAAGATGCAGAGGGGCGTCGTCTACAAAATATGCCGCCTTGACTGTGATGCTTCTTACGTGGGACAAACTGTCAGACAGCTCGGCACCCGCATTGGGGAGCACCGCAGTCAACTCAGCAGAAAGGGGGGTAAATTCTCGGTGGTTTCCCAGCATAGATTAGACGGCCACGAGTTCGATTGGGAGAACGTTAGAATTTTATAGACCTTGAAAAGTCCTATTCCAAACGCATTATTTCGGAGATGTTCCACATCAAACGACAAAAGAAGGGTGTAAATTTACAGGAGGACACGTTAAATTTCAGCAGGGAATACGTGCCAATTATTGAGAGACTTCCACATAGCTAATTTTTATATGTACACGTCTTTCGTCTACATGTTTATCGTTCATCGGCTGGAGATGCCTCACAACAAATGTCAGCGGACGTTAATTTCTTTCCATTGCGAGCGCTCTTACCGATAAGATGCCTGTGGCATGCCTGTTAATTAATTTTCGAAGCCACGCGGATCAGATGGAATTGACTGACAGGTACGAAAAAGGAAAACGTTTGAGGTTTTACATATTGATTTCGTGTTGCACCGGTTTAATATTTTTATTGTTCTATCATAAGGAACCGGTCAATTCTGCACATTTTGGCAACGGTAGCGCCGTAACAACCGAAAGATGACTCTCGCATTCGTACAACCATTTTTTGTATTTCTCTACCGTTTTGACTTTCGTCTTATTGTAACAACGGAATGCGTTTTTATTGTAACAACGGAGTAACGACTCCCGCTTAATGAACAGTTTAATTTTCTTTGCGATTCGTCTAGGGGGGGTTTTATGACACTGAAGATGGTCCAATGCCGGGACCGAAACGTTTGTCGTGTAGATTTTTTGAATCTGAAATATATGTTTTTATATCGCTGAACCACCGGCGTTTGCCTTTGTCTATATTTTGACTAGAAATTCTGTTCTTCGTGAATAACATCAATAAAACTTTATTTTTCAAAGTAAGATTTAACGTATGGTAGACAGGAAATTAAATAAGAGGTGTCATGTTGAAGGAGAGAGATACGGTTTTCGTGTACGACTTTCGTGCGGTTAGCAATTTAGGTACGCCGCGGCCGCGGCCGCGGCCGGCAACCTGGGAACGCTTATACTCGAGGCTCGCGATTCGAGGTGTCGAATTTTCGAGGTAGGCTTCCGTTTGCGCGTCCCTCCAGGGTTTTGCGGGTATATCCCACCTCTCTCGCGAACGGACGCCGGCTCATATATTTTACGGCGGCGCGCAGTAACTAACAATTCGTAGTTTGCGGCCCGCCGCTATATTTTCGTCAGTTCATTCCCGCGGGGCACTCGAGAACCGCCGATTTATTACCGAGGCCCCCTTGCTACCCCTTCCTCTTTCTTTCTTCCTTTCTACCTTGTCGACGTCCGGATGCCCGGCCTTCTCCGTTAAGGCGTAAAATTGCTTCGTGTTTGATTATTCAGGGATAATCACGTTCGGGATGTGAGACGGGAGAGCGAATAAAGAAAGTTTTCTCTTTTGTTTATTTTGTTTAATAAATGACTACGTCCACTTAACAGCTCAAACTCACCTGTATTAGCGCGTTTAAGGGGATCCTATACCCGTCTGTACACCGACAAATTTTCGCACAGCTGCTGCTTCTTATTGACTGCATGGAATGATAAATCCTTCTCCAGGATTAAAGTATAAACGCAAACTGATACGGGCATTATTCGATATTACGCCGAGGAAGGAAGAAATTATAAAATGACATTTATATTTACCTTCAGAGTAGAAAAAAATTTTTCGGGGTATTTAACGTGCCGTCAACTGCCCTATAACCACTACCGGGGCTAAACCGTCAGTTCTTTTTCGGTGCCGATTTTTAACAAATTTTTAATTAAATGTGTTATACCATTGTGTGTGTAAAGAGTGAACTTTTAGCTACAAAATTTATATGGAAAATTTTTGTCTACGTCGCTTTGTTTAACCGGTATAGAGCAAAAACGACAACGGCGGAAAAATCGAAATCTCAAAAATGCCGGGGTAAAATCGTCACTCCATAAATACATAATTCCGATTATGAAAACTGATAGGATACATTTTATTAATTATTTGGTAATAGAAAAATGTAAACATCTATTAATTAAAGTGTTAAAAAATTTCATTATTTTGTGTTTTTGTGTGTGTGTGCACGGATTCTATAACTCAAGAACTAATCAACCAAATATTAAAGAAAAATATATAAAATAGGGGTAAAAAAGACTGAAAAATATAATAAAATTATAAAATTTGCCAATATTATAAAAGTCCACCCCGGGTGCTTACTGACGGATTAGCCCCAAACACAAGTTTCAGGTTTGATCGCCCACGAAATATTAGACATCAACGATAATGAAAAAACTACACTGGATTCGTGTTCAGCATGCATTACTCTTTATAATCACGTACATCGAGATTTGGAGAGCAAATATTATTGCAGATATTACAAAATTTCCACGCGCAGAAAATTTCACTTTCACCTTCCGAAAACCCGTTTGCCCTCGTAAAAATCATAACATGGCAGGCAACCTGCCGAAACTCCGTTGGTCACATGGGTACCATAAGCAGCGTTTACAATGTTAATAGCGAGTTCGCACAATATACAGGTTCCGAGATATTTGATTTGACGGTTTTACCCCGTAGACGGTTTAGCCCCGGTCTCCCCTATACATATTTTACATACAATTCTTCTCTCAGTTTTTAAACATATCTGTTATTTAGGAAATTATATATATATATTTTACACAGGCAATTATATATATATATATATATTGGCATACCTTTTTACTTATTCTTATTCTAGCTACTTTATACCATACTTATTTACTAACAACAGAGAGAAATCTCTGCCTAAAGCCATCTGTATTTTCGACATTTTTTTGGATAATAAAATCTTTGAATTGGCTTTTGCAAAATTCTTTTACAATTATATTAAAGTACGCACAAAAATCTAAAGGGCATCAGTCGAATTTGTATCAAAAATAAAATAAAATAAATTAAAAATATTACTTTATTTGGGTACATAGAGCTATTACCTGACAACAATATTTTTGCTTAATATAAAAGAACTGTAGTTTATATATGATGATCGAGTTGTAAAATGAGATAAATCCCCTTTAGGGAAAACATGTTAAGAACAATATCGTAATTAGTGTAATTAGAACTTAGATAAAAAGCCTACCCGGTAAAAAAATTTTTCATATAAAAACAAAAATATATATATAATTATATTTCACATTTGTTTATACATGTATGTGTTTTTGTATAAAAAATTTTTTACCGGAAGAAAAAAAGATATAATTACTTTTCTTAAAATCGATTCTTTTAACAGAACGGCATCACTACTTCTTGGATCCCGACGATCCGATTAGTCTAGCGGATTTTTCGATTGAGTATCACTGCTCAGTCCTAGTATAAATTTAATACTTAAGTATTGGTATAATTATTATTACTTATTAATTACTTATTTTGATAATTAAAAATACTGTTTTGCTTTTAATACTCTCAAAATAAGTAATTAATTACTAGCCAAATAATTATTTACAGTATTAATTAATTTCTGTAAGGAAGTCCGATTAGAAATTCGACTTGTTGAAAAGGGCGAAAATACATGCTACTATAGACGGACACATGTGGATATCTGTTTTTACATTGGTTAACCAATCCATTATAATTTATGAATAATGGTTTATCAGTATCACGGTTCTCGAGATGCAACTTTTGCAATTTAGCACATTGCTCGAGAATATAATAACATCTTTCAGGTGTCACAAATTTCATATTAGACAAATATAACTCTTTCAAATCTCTGCACTGCGTTAGTAATTTCAAATTGCGATCGGTGAGGACAATATTCCACAAATGGACTTCTTCCAGGTGTTGACAGGAAGAAAGTAATTTGTGCAAACTATCATCAGTTACTGTGATCCTGTAACAAAAACCATACTATTGTTACAATACTTTAATCACAAAGAGAAGAACAATGTAACTTTGTCAAGATGCTTGCAAGAGAATCAAGCACACAAGTTTCAATAAAGAATACGGTAACATATATTTTAAAAGAAAATGTAGCACACACTTACAAATCAAGGTTCATTTTTCGTAAATTTTTACAGTTAGCGAGAGCATTAATACTCTGCGATGTAACACGATATACACGATATACAATCTGTAAATTTATTACACCCTGTAAATTTATTATTTCTAAGCCTTGACATAAATTTGATAATTTTATCAAAACTGCGTCTAGGTCTTTTATAAGCAGATGTTCCAAATTCAATTCACGCATCTGTTGATTTCTTTGCAGTATTTTGCAAAGACTTTCAGCACTTATCCGTGTAAAACCAAGTCTTAAATGTTCCAGGTCCTCTAGATTTTCGAGATATGAAAATCCTTCGTCACTTATGCGTTTACAATACCTCAGATCCAGTTCTAAGAAAAATAATATATATATTGGTCATATGCAATTTACCTATAATCTCGATAATCATATACGGGCGATTCAAAAGTCAGTCCCAAAATTTTAAGGGGCGATAGAGGGGGACAAAAATATTTTTTGTTAAACAACATATTCGGCGTCGCGTTGTTATCCCAGTAGGCGACACGAAAGTCGGGAGGGTATATTGATAGTTCGCCGTTCCGAGCTTTGTTTACAGGTCAATGGTGGTCATTTTGAGCAACTTCTGTAACTGCGGGTGGGTATACATAGGCAACCGTTACCCAGCAATGCGATGTATTGTGCAGTGCAGCGCAGCCCTTCCGACCTTCGCGTCGCCTACCGGAATAACAACGCGACGCCGACCCTATGTTGTTTAACAAAAAATATTTGTTGTGTCCCCCTCTACCACCCCTTAAAATTTTGGGACTGACTTTTGAATCACCCTGTATGTATACGTACCTTTCAAATTTTTGCATATCGTTGAAATTTTTAATAAGACAGAATCGTCGATATCTTTGCAATGACCTAATCGTAAGTGTGTTAAATGTCCGCCGCAATTCTCAAGAAATTCTTTGAAGTTTGAAATATGAAACTCGCTATATGTGAGATCTAATTGTTGCAAATATTTACATCTAGGTGATGTAAAGAAACGAAATATATTATGAATATTCGCAGGATTCCCACCGCATATATTTCGCACATTAAAACGTGTATAGAGTAGAGGGTCCCATGCTAAATTGTTGAAGCGCTTATTTACAAAGCTCATGCTGTGTAACATCATCAAATCTAAGTTCTTCAATATTTGTAGTATTATTTCATCCTGCAAAGATCATATATAAAACGTTAATAACGAGATAATATTGCGAAAAAAAGATATTATTTTATGAGATATAGATTTCTTAGAATACTTTACAGGAAGCACAGATAAACTGCAACGTGGCTCTTTGGATTTATTTGAAAAAAGTTTATGCTTTGCATAATTATTTTTTATTGCAATAAGATGCAAGTTTCTCCGAGTACATAATTTCTTTTGCACATGTTCAGGGAATTGCCCCTGAGAGAGATGTACTGTTTTAAATTCGAAATTATTCGGATAAAGTTTACTTTTATAGCTGCAAATAACAAATTTATTTATATTTTTTTTGTTAAGAGAATAAAGAAAGATTGAATATTACTTAATGTCGATGACTGTAATACCTTTTATAATAAATACAATATTTAGGAAAATTCTTTTGAAGATGGTATATATGCAAGTGTGCAGTTTTATAATCCGCTGTTAAATTATGAACATCCTCAAGGTCAGGATAACTCCAGTTAATTTTCTTTAATAGATCAGTTAAACTTTCGGTAGGATTTCTAGGAAAAATCAATTGTGATGTACCGATAAGCATCACAGCATCTATTCTTGTGTAATAGTCTCTATAGTCGGACTTAAATATTAGTCTAAGACGACTGGTTTTAAAAGTACACGACCGTAAGGGTGGGGAAAATAGTCTCGATGTCAAGGGCACAATCTGAGGTGATCCATCCCACAATGGAAACCACGTATATCGAGGATCTTGAGCCAAAATTTGAATTATATTTCCAGGATTATATATCTCGTATATAGAGACTCTGATTGGATATACAGCTTCATGAAAATTTATATCTTTAAAATAGAAAATATAATTATAATTTCTTCTCAACAGAAGGGTATCTTCTTTAACAATATCTGGTTTATCAATTTAAATATTACATACCAAGATAATTACTGATCTCAATAGACGGATTATTAATACGGGACCTAATGTTCTGTGGTTTATAATCAATTTGTGCTTTGGCTTGCCATGAAGATGGTGAGATGTCAAAACCATAAGTTCTCTATATTGAAAAGTAAAAATGTGTCAAATATCCCAAAAAATGTTATAGGTAAATATAAAATTAGACTACGAATTCTTTCTACAGAAAAGTAACAGATAACACTAAAACTCATACCATAACGAATGTTTCTGGAAAATCTCCATAGTTTGGAAATTTCGTAGGTGTTCCAATTATGTACCGGGCAGTATGATATATGTTAGCATTATTGTTGATCGGAGAGTAGGCAGCATCCTTCACAAATTGATAAATAAAGTCAACATTATCTTCCTTTCTTACTGGGACTTTACCAACATAGGGATATCGACTAGTACCCGTACAATATAAAGGATATCCTATATAGGATGTCATAATTTTCTCTCTGAAAAAAAGATAGAAGATGTGAAGTGTTAGATTTGGTTTGCTCTCCTAATACTAGCGCTAGTAATTACTAATTAGATTCAAATTGCATAGATATAGTGTGGTAAGTGTACATCAAGTGCCTCGTTCACGCGCGACTCTCTGTTCCCGCAGCACTCAGCACGCGCTTATAGAGTCAGCCGGTCGAGTAAAATGTTTATATCAGTCTGTAACGAAAAATTCTGAATTATATATATAACTTTGCGTTTAAAACTAAACTACCGGTTTCTTCATTCTACTTTCCACACGTATATAATCTAACATAAAGAAAAATAATCTTTGTGTTTTTCTAACATATGCTAAAATGCTGCGTTATAATATCATAGGTATTATATTATATAATATTACACATATTATATAATAATTATACTGTAAAAATATTATATAATCTAAAGGGCTCTGCACGATTTATATGAAAAGAATGTTTTTGGTCAATTAATTTGCTTGAATTTATTTCGAGCCTTCCGAACCGTTCGAGCGGTCAAAATTCGAAATTACCCTTTTTAAGGACCACTCTAATATATATAGATATATATATATATATATATATATATATATATATATATATATATATTGTAATTCTTGTGTCCTTCATGATGAAAAGTCGCCATCAATTATTTATGAGTAATTTCTAAGTATTGAAAGGCATTCGAAAGTCTCCTACACCGTATCTTTGTCTACACAAATTTGCACTCGTACATATATACCTGCCCGCATCTGTATGAATGTTCTCGTAAACTGTAGCAGAAGAACTGTAGAAGAGTGATGTGCACGCACGCACACACATACACACACACAAGAACATGATATGTGCGTGACATACAGGGTGTTCAATTTTAAAGTTTACAGTGCTATATCTCGCAAATCGATGATTGTATTAAAAAATGTTTTAGATAAAAGTTATACCTATGGTTCGGAGGGGGACACTTGATTCCGATGTGAGCCGTATCGTAGGTGTCGTCGTTTTCAAGAAATTTCAAAGGCAACTAATTTCTTAAATGGAACTTGATTTTTTCCTTGAGATAAAAGTTGTAGATCTCATCGAGACGTTTTCAAAACACTAAATAAAGCTCTCTTTTGTTAAGAATTTTCTGAGATATTTCAAGTTTTGTCATCTACGCATGACTCACATCGGAATCATGTGTCCCCCTCCAAACCTTATGCAACTTTTATCTGATACATTTTTCAATACAATCATCGGTATGCGAGATGTAGCACTGTAAACTTTAAAATTCGACATCTTGCTCTGGGAGAAATTTTGACCGTTATTTTTGTAGTTAAGCAACTTAGCATTTTGGTTAGTGCCCCTTAAGTAAAAATTATGTTTGCGTAACTGAATATCGACAGAACTAATTGAAAAAATTGACTAGTATAACTTAAACATCTTTGACATAGATAGAATAGCTAATTGCGATTTTGAATTACGCGGGGTTAACTAGAAATCTCGCTTAAGAGAGAACTGTGACGTCACAGATGAGGACGGAACGTATCTCTAATGGGCGGTCTACAATGAGTTGTATCGTAAGTCGTAAGTCATAAGTCATAATCCAGACATAGCACACATGTCTAAAAGCATCTTAATCACATCTTTACGATATATTTTAGACATGCGTGCTGTCTAGGAAGTCATATAGGGCACGTTAAACCAACATATCAACGTAGAATCTTGATATAAGACGACAACTCAGCAATCGTTCTGCTGAACGCGGCCATACTCATAACCGCGCTAGTGCTACACTCTACTACTCTAGTTCAACAGGGATTCAGTTTCAGTCCAGTCGGGCGTCGTAAGTCATATAGATCCTAAATATTGGATTTTGCCAATATTTAGGATCTACAACTCATTGTAGACCGCCCATAAATCTTAATTACGTTTTTGCAAATGTCAGTTGTTGGTGGAAAGTTTAGTTAATCATCTTACAAATGCGATTACCTTAACTCATATTCATAATCTATATAACTTGGAATTGTGGTTGTTCGAGCTCAGAAATATAAGTTTCAGAACAGTAACTGTAAAATAGATTGTTAGCTCAGCGTTAGCGTACTAGGCTACCATTCCGGAATCTTATAGGTTCTTAGGTTCGAATCCCGTCAATGCGTGCGTATACAAAAATTGTAAAACAATGCGTAATTGTAAATAATAAAATAGAATATATGCGAAACCATGAATACAGATTAACTAAAAAATAGAAAAAATAAGAACAATTTACAAATAAAAAAAAATTTTTTTTTTTTGTTAAAATATCCGTAATAGTCGTTGTCTAACTGAGATGTGCAATTACTGCAACAGCAATTCGATGACATAACTGTGTTTGGAGGACTCGAGATGTCTTCTCATAACCAACACTCACACTTGCTTAAGTCAATTTTTAGGTTTTTTAACTGATATTATTCCTCTGACGTCATCATTTTGATGACGTATTTCTAGTCTAAATACGAGGTTACGTAAAATTAGTGTTACGAGCAATCCAAATAATTTGATTGCTAGTCTTGGGCCCCAAAATTGGTTGCTTAACTATCTTTTTTTCTCCCAGAGTGTATACGCATACAACACATAACACAAGTGCAAACATATCAAAAATTTAAGCAAATTGGCCGAAAACGTTTTTTTCGTATAAATTGTGCGAGATCTTTTAACGTAAAACTGAATCAAATATTAATTAATAAAACTCATTTTTATCGATTTTCATATTAACTTACTGTTTATCAGCGAAGCAGGTTTAATTTCTTCCGTATAAAATGAATTAATAATCAAGAAAGTGCAAGAAAGAGAAAGTGCCGGAACACGTGGCCTGTGATTAATGCAGTATACAGAGGCCGACTGAGGATGTACCCCATGTGAGATTGCAATCCCACGTGGAAGAGAAAACGGAACGGAAAAGCGAAATGGAAAAGAAGCATAGTGGGATGTAACCAATCAGAAAGTTTCTCTAAGGGCGCGTGCACACGAGCGACTTGCGTCGCGCGGCAGAGTACTCTTTCTCTCTGTATCTCACACGGCGCGGGCGTCTCTCTCTCTCTCTCTCTCTCTCTCTCTCTCTCTCTCTCTCTCTCTCTCTCTCTCGAAAGAGACGCCGCGTGAGATAGAGAGAGAAAGAGTACTCTGCCGCGCGACACAAGTCGCTCATGTGCACGCGCCCTAAAAGACGATCCAATATGTTAGCTATTCTTCTGTCATTCCGTTCCGGTTTTAAATGACCAGGTTTCCCATGCATCTGAAAAACGGAAATACGTAAATAGCAAAAGTTATTTTTTATTAATTAATTTAATTATAGTTTATAGAAATAATTAATACTGTAAAAGTTATTTTAAAAGTTATTTATGAAAGTAAAATGTAACAAAATTATATTTCTATAATTATTGTATATATTTTATCAGCTAGATAGTTGGGGAATGCCGGAAGAAATTATATTGCTCATATAGTAGAAATATAATTTTCCTCATGTAACAAAATTATATTGTTAATACAGCACAAAGAATATCATAACCGAGGACGAACTAACGCATCACTGAACATCAGATCACACTTCTTTATGGACATAGCGTGCGTATGTATAGATGCAAGGAATCTGCGCGATGGTTATTGACATTGTTTTCTTTTGTCATCTTTCTTCGCTTGTCAGTGAAGCTGGCGACAGAGGCTAGCAAACAGTAGTTTTGCTCCAATAGCAAATGTATTTGCTGAGAATATATAATTTTACTTTAATGACAAAATTGACATGATTCTAGTAACAAATATTTTTAATTGTTATGATAGGTTTGTATGAGCAGTATTGCTTTTGCTCCGATAGCAAATGTATTTGCTGAGAATATATAATGATGTTAACATTAGTTTAATCGAATCAATTTAACTAAGGGGAAGGGAGGGGATATACTCCAACAGGAGCTGTGTTGAAAGTCTGACAAACCAAGTCGGCGCGCAGTTTTCTAATGTTGGAACTAGTAATAAGATAGGTATATAAGTTTGTTATTGCGATAAATATTACCACATGCCTCAGTGGTCGAATTGGGACGACGCCTGCACGGAGAGCGGGAGGTTCCAGGTTCAAACCCTGGCTGGGGTAATATTTTTCGCAATAAATTCTAAATTTTAATTAACATCTTTTAGCTAGCCAATCGTTGTCGAAATTAATAAAAATTTTCTCGTTATATAATTTTACTTTAATAGCAAATTAACGTGATTCAAAAGACAAATACACTTAGCAAATTTTTTTCTATTCTCGCAACAAAACAGATTTTGTTCTAATGACGAATTATTTGTAAAATTAATTTTGTTACCTAAATTTTGTTGCTGTCACTACGAATATGCAACAGCAATCACGATTTTGCTAAGACAGCAGATTAATTTTTTTCCGTGAGCCGTTTCCGAAATATAGGGGGTAGGGACTGACTTTATAGACACCCTGAATATACCTGGCTATGTATTATTATAACAATAAATAATAAATTATAAAATTAACATTATATTCTGAGTTAACTAATATCTAATTTTAATAGTCACGCGAATTTTCATATAAGATCGATGATCTTTAACGTTCCGTGTGCATACGCGTTTTGTCGATACCTTCCCAGTGTACACGTGAGTCTTTCAGTATTTTTAAAAATCTGAAAAAAATCACAAAACATCTGTCTACATTGTGATTGACGATTTTATAGTCATTTTAATGACTATACCAACTATTCTCTGCTGTAACAAAAAGACTATTCAATATACTAACAATTTGCTGCTTTAAATAACTTTCCTTCGTTCATACATGTACTATTTCCACATACATATTAGTCGTTTATGCCTTTCAATACTCAAAATAACTGCTATATTTTTCAAACTTTTTTGTCAATAACTTTTTAATAAGCAACAGCCCCCTTCTAAAGGTCACTTGGGTGGTTGACAATATATGTCAAGGTCAAGGTCATCGGAAGATGGTCCCTAATACTATATATTTACCTAAAATCGCGTTTGTGTACATAGATTTTTGTGCGTACTTTAATTCTGTAAAAGATTTTTGCAATTCTGTAAAGCCAATTAAAAGATCCATCTAATTGTAAGAACGATAATGTCGGTAAATCATATGGCTGCAGGATCCCCTTAAGGGGATCCTGCAGTGACAGGCGAACTCCAACGACGTTGGTAATTTCGATCGTCTATGTTACCGACCTATATAGATCTGTCCTTGTATAGACACAGACAGATATAGACAAAGATAGTACCTATAATAACTTACATTGCATTACTAAAATGAACATTCAATGGATCTTTTTTTGTACGCGTTGAATCTTACTTATACTTGTACGATATTATTCTTACATGTTTTCCCGAGGTAATATAACAAACATTTTATATATATAAACTGCAGTATTTTTGTTTTAAGCAAATATTGTCGTCAGGTGACAGCTGTATGTGCCCAAATTAAGTAATATTTTTAATTTTTTCGTGTTTTTGATATAAAATCGCGTGTTTGAACATAGATTTTTGTGCGTACCTTAATTCTATGAAAGATTTTTGCAATTCTGTAAAGCCAATTAAAAGATTTCTCTACGAACGATAATGTCAGTAAATCATATGGCTGCAGGATCCCCTTAATACGCGATATCAACGCTTGCACGAACGCGTGAACAGAAAGTTTCAAAACACGAATAACCCGATATCCATCGAAACAGAATACGAGGAATTATATATATAATAATATTCATAAGCGCGCGCGCGCGCGCGTGTACAAAACAAAATTAATAGGATCAAATATATCAAATATCGCTATACGGAATAAAAGTACGAATATAGATACATCCACTGAAATAAATAAAACGCATAAACTTTGCACGCACTAAATAAAGGTGTTAGCTTGATTCGACGATTGCGACCGTTAAATCCCCCGTGAGCGACATTAGTCTGTCGTGGCGGAAGTTTCGGGGACTCGTCGTCCCGCGCTCTCGATCCTCAAACTTTTCAATTATCGATGCGACGGAAACGAGCGACGTTTTCAAGAGTCGTCGCCTCCATGCCGCGGCCGTCGAGAAGTATCTCATTCGACGTGAAAAAACGTTGGATTATTTAGAAAAGAGGCTTTTATCGCGCCGTGGGGAAGATAAAGTCGTAGGGGCGGCGGGAGGCAAGCAGAAGCTCGTGATCGACCGACCATAACACCATACCGCGCTCATTCTCCTGGGAAGGACTGCGGCGAAGGTGTAAATTACGGGCTCGGCGAGTCTGACGGCGGCTCTCTCGCGGACTTGAAGTATTTTGTTGAACCGCAGAACCGTCGGCGGCGTTTCTCTTTTATACGGCGCGCGTGCGCGCAGCGAAGATTCGGGACCGCTCCTCGCCGCGCGAACTACTGCCTGAATGCTTGGGGCATAATTTATGAGTGAAATAAACTCGCCAACGCGCGAGCCATGAATATCTTCGGCGGTGTAAATTCCGCGCTACCTGCATCAGACACGAGCGAACGCGACGACCTGTCGTCATCTTCATCGTCGTGGCTCTCGTCGTCGTCATCATCGCTGTTGCGGCACGGTGCATTACGACGCGAACACATTTTTGCCGTGTGATCAGTTTTGTTGCGTTAAAAGGAGAAAAAGTAAAGCAACGGTATCTCCGAACGTATTGTGTGCCGTCGAAGTAAGAAATATTGATACGAGAATTGTAAATTATATATAGCTTATATAACAAAGCATTCTTTTTCATCTTATTATACATATTGATCTCTCTTTCTCTTTTTTTATAACGCATAATATTTTTATTTTATAAATATTATATACGTTATTTATAAATACTTTATAATATATTATAAAGTGCGTTACGTTATAAATGTTACACATAGATATACGATATTTTTACGATATTTTAATTTATTAATATAATATCGCAAATAAAGCAGATTTTAAAACGTTGACACTTTTATATTTATATTTATTCTATAACGAATATAAAAAGAGAGAAAGAGAGTGATAATGACATAAAAAAATACGGTAAAAAATATGATGGCACGTTCGCTTTTTCGCGAACCTACATTCTATATCTGAAAAATATTAGTCCAAAATATCACCATGGTTTGTAATAAAGATTATTATCGTATGGTAGTATTATTTAGAGCGAGATATAGCGACAGAATTGGATTTATGGCATTATGATCCTCGATGATGTAGGTACTTTGTAACAGTCCCCTCGGGTCTTGAGAACTAACCAACTAACGCAATCCGTATAATCCTTGTATCTGGATATACTCTCTCGTCACGGAAATGGTCATCGCGCTTCGAGGAGCAAAACCTCGAGAAAAGAACGGACTACGGAGCGCGGCTCGCAAATATGTAAGCGGCCGCATTCATAAATTGCAAACTACACGAACCAACGCGCGTTTCTGCCGTCCGCTATCGGTCGACCCCTTCGCTTCGGAAAGTGTTACGGCGTAATAGAAACCGACGCGATAACGTTATCTGCCACGCGCTCTGTCTGCGGCGGAGTGATTAATACGAGGCCGCCGCCGACGTCCATCTCGTTTCTCGATTCGCCGCAGCGCCGGCGGGGGAGAGAGAGAGAGAGAGAGAGAGAGAGAGAGAGAGAGAGAGAGAGAGAAGGAGACGTTTATTTCCAAAAAGGAGCAACGAAGGATTATCGGGAGGGGTCATAAATCCTCCGTTCCAGGTCGGTGAGGGACGAAGGGCGAGGGCGAGGCCGAGGGCGAGAGCGAGCCGTACGCGAATCCTTCGGGGCACTTGCGGGCGCTACACCTGGTGCTGAAAAATATTGGAGCGAATTAGCGCGCTAATTCAAGGCGTCTCTAATCGCCCTTCTCGTATTCTCGTAACGGAGATAATTGTAGCGATAATTCCGTTACAATGACGCGGAATTAATTTGGCGCCTTTGCGCTAATTAGATCAGTCGGTGCAGAAAGGACGTGAGACAACTTTCGTGCGGGTGTAATAGAAAGAAGATTAATTACATAGGTGTACTTCGGAAAATCGTTTTTACCAACAATAAGTCTCGAAATGTAGAATGACCGGAAGTATGAAAATTAGAAGGATGCGGGTATGCTTTATTATGAGCTCGACAAAGTTGCCGCTAATATTTCCTATCGAGACAATAAGATGATTGGAATACAAGCCTAGTCAAACACACTGCGATCGAACGCACAAAATAGATCCTCTCGTGATCACCACGCTATTCGTGGAGCGAACAATTACGGAGGATAACGATAATCGCGTTAAATCGCAGCGCGTGCTCGTTTGATTAGTCTCCGTTTGATTCCTTCTTCCTCGGCGGGTGATCGTTACTACCCGCGATCTAAACAGCCACACAGTTCGGTTCACTCACGAACTGTCAACACGCAAACAGACATGTGCGACGTTGACGTCGTATCCGCATCCTTTGTTGATCAGCGCGCGATTGCAATTGCATTCGCTCAATGGTCCAGTTACCGATCTACCCATCGCTAATCTCAGGAAATTGGTGGAACGCACGAAGGGATTTCTTTATGGATATTTTGCGAGCGCGCGAAGTAAATACGTAATTGAATACGTATTTTTTTATTATTTTATGTAATATACAATATATTAAAATATAATATATTTTTACGTTAATTATATATTTTGCGCGGAACAATTTGCCAGGTCTTTATAAAATCGAACAAATAGCGAAAAGATACATTAATCAATTACGCTGAATGTAATTAGCATTGAGCGATAGTACCTATTCGTCCCTTGATGACTCAATGACGATAATCTAAACAATTTGTTTTTTTCATTTTCAGAACTACGGTTCAGCTGTTTTTCGACAACTTTTTTTTGGCGCGGTGAAACACTTCTGCGGATAAAGCTCCCGCCATCGCGCTAGCTGCGAAACCAATTCACGATGAGCACTCGACAGGGATATGCTCCACCACCTCGTCCGCAAATGCAGCTGCCTACTCAAACTGTCCTCTCGCGCGCGCACGTGTGCAACCGGCTGCATCCGTAATGTGTACGTAAGTACGTACGTGCAGTATTTTCAGAGGGGTCGCGGCGGGTTGTTTGGTGGAGTTTGGCCTCTCTGTGCCCACGTTGAAAATCAATGTGGACCGTAGTCCGTATACGAATGGACGCGCCGCTGCGCCCCGCACACACGCAACTGGAATCCAATCGCGTCCGTTTTTGTGGCTGCGTTAATGCCCGTTTTCTGCGTTCCTCACTTATAGTATTTTCCGCGACCGCGGCCGCGCGCCGTGACCGCGCGCGAGGCCGCGAGCTCTACTTCGACCGCGCGCGGTGGCGCCTATTAAAGAAACATTTCTCTCCCTCGGTGTTTCCTTCGCCGCGGCATCGTGAAATTCTGATCGGGATTTTATTCGAATTTATCGTCGGTCTCGGGCAAGATTAAATGTAGATGATACGATATTAAATTCTTCTGCATGGATTTCATCGTCTGCGGCTCGGTGTGTAATACGCCGTCGCTGATTCCGCGCCGTTGCACATTGAAGATAACGAGAATTGTGTCCGGGATTGTCTTCGGTGAAAATAGGGTCGCGACTAGAGGAGTTTGTTTGAATACATGAATCTTTCATATTACGTGTTCCGCGTTCGAATATGTGATTTTATATCGTGTATAACTTAGTCCGGAGAGATATCGATAAACACTTGTAGATACAACGTATAGTACGTCGTCCCACTAGATCCGCCGTGCGTACATACATATACGCCGTTCTTTGTAATGCCTTATGCTTTATACATTCGCAAAAGAAAAAGCTCGGGAGGCCAAGGCACCACGGTTCCCGTCTTCGTTTTATACGATACAATCTGCCGTGACCCAAGATACGAAATATCTTTTCAGCATTTCATGCCTTATTTTCACTCTGAGACATTTCTGAAACTCTCGATGAATGGAATCATACTTTCTCCGTTGAATCGGAAAGACTTATTCGATATATTTAATATCTCATATTCACGAGAAATATCTAACACACACATAATAAAAGGATAAGAGATCGTGTTAGGGAACTGAAGGACCGACAATTGTAAAAGGTCGCATTTACCGTTAAATCGCCCGGTGCGAAGATTTTTAGCGGCAAATATATTCTCTCTCTCGTGGATGCGTGAAAAAATACGCCGGGTTATCGCCGGACTGTGAAATTCAGGAGAAAGAGTCGTAAAAAAGAATAGTGCAAGAACGGTCCGAAAAAGTTCAACGACCCGCGGATACCGCTGGTTTTACGGTGAGGCATCATTATCAGCGATGCTCGCGTTGGTTCCGTCGGACTCGCCATGCAGGTGTAGTTCATCAAAGTAGAAATGCAGAAAGAGAGAGAGAGAGAGAGAGAGAGAGAGAGGGGGGGGGGTAAGAGCGGTACTGATTGTGAGGCGCGCGCATGCAGCATCTACCCGCGCGCGTTGCGTGCGCGCACGTGTGTGCACGCGGCACGTCCGCAACTCACGAGATCTCGTTGGCGATTCCTCCCGGATTGCGAAACGCAATCAAAAAGTTTTCGCGCCGCGACACGGCCGCGCTTCCGGCTAATATCCGCGCGGGCAATGGAGCAGAGATAGTTCCGCGCCGCGCGCGGCAGTGACAATTTCCAATCAGTGCGCGGAAATGGCGCGGGCGCTATAATATTTCGTGGCGGAGGGGGCCGACGCCGACGTCCGCGGCGTCTCTCACCGCGAGAGCTTCGCGCCTTCCCATCCTTCTCCCCCTGCGAGGCCCTACGCTTCCATCCCCGACGACGTCGTTCGCCGTTATCAGGCGTCTCAGACGGATATGAAATCCTCCGGGCCGCGGTCGCAAAATGGTGTCCCAAGGGTAAATTATTCCCCCGGCGTTCCCGGCGGTAGCGGCGTCGCGTCGCGTCGCGTCGCGTCGCGTTACCACGCGGCTCGTCTCTCTCGTCGCGGATATATTATATAATCTTAATCGATATACGCGCGAATGAAACGATCCTGCGCCGCGACGCGACGCGACGTGTCTGCGAACGCGAACGGAATCGCGATCAGACGGGGGCTCTCTCGCGGCGGACGCGAATGCGCCATTATTCAATCGTCGAGGCGGCACAGATAGCACCGTGATCGAGCACGTACAACCTTTTTCCCCCCTGGTCGTTCACCCCCCTTTCAGCCCCCTTTTCTCCCCTCCGCGCCGCACATACGCCGGGATACGATGGCCTGACCAAGGTACGACCCAGAATCAATATCCCAAATGTTGGGTCTGATGGATTTATGACCGCGAAAGGTGGTCAGGTCGCCTGCGAGTTTTGCCGTAAGAATTATCGGGGGAGATATTATGTCACGTCGTGGTTCGATGAGGAAGGGAAAGAGGAAGAGATGCGGAAGGACGGCGGAGATTTGAGGCTCGACTCGCCGGAATCGGGAGAATCGACTTACGTCACCGTGATGCCGCGCGGCTTCCCGCGGAATACATTAGCGCCGACAGCCTAATGAGTAGTCGCGATTTTACATGATTTCGCATTAACGGTAGATTTGTCGGCAAGGTATAGGGACAAAAAGCGACATCGTAATCTATCGACTTAACGATTAATTATACACCTCTCGTTAATTAGCGGCCGATTAGCGTAACGATATTACAGCGAATTTACGCTTAAT
The DNA here is from genome assembly GCA_030770355.1 of Harpagoxenus sublaevis. Classification (NCBI taxonomy): domain Eukaryota; kingdom Metazoa; phylum Arthropoda; class Insecta; order Hymenoptera; family Formicidae; genus Harpagoxenus; species Harpagoxenus sublaevis. The sequence goes on from JASTWR010000720.1 coordinate 70,605, forward strand.
GTTCTCTCGATCGAGCGAACCAGATAAAACGTCACTCATTACTATTTTAATTGGGCGTAACGCGGGTTAACGGCAAAATTGTCAGATTGCTGATGTAATTTATGAAGAGATTACGGTTGCACGGAAATTTGCGCGGCAATCGTAGATGTCATCTCTGAGCTTCTCTCCTGCCAACTATGAAACAACGTAACAAAATCATCACATCCAACATCATCACGTCATTCGGCCATAGCTGTCATCTCTAAGCTTCTGCCAACAATAGAACAACAACGCGCGACGTGTTTATCACATCCAGATCCAGCATCATTATACGGGCCGGTTCCAACCTGTTGGTAAACTAGCTAATAGTCAAATCTAATGTCTGTCTTTGTCAAATTTGAAGGAGAAGAAACAAAGACATAATATATGATTTAACTATTAGTTAGTTTTTAACCAACAGTATATTAAAGTGACTTACTTCTCCGCATTCAGAGAAAGAGAACGCTAAATTCAAGACTCTTCTTTATTCTGTTAAAGAAAGAACGATTTTCATTTTTTTTTTTTTTTATAACCCGTAAAATTCGTCAAAAGTCTGCCTCCGCAGCAGCTTAGTACGTCGACGTTCGTCCGAGCGCCTCCAGAAATGAAGAGCGACACTTACGTGAAGGTGAGCACGCGCCATAAAACGCGATAACCATCACGGGTGCTTTCGACGCGATCCGACATTACACTGACGTTAATCGTTCATCGTCGCCTCGACGGCATCCCCGTCATCGACACGTCGTAAAAAATCTCTCGCCGTGCCTCGTCTTTTTCTCAACCTTTCTCGTTGTACCCCATTCACTTTTCACGTTCAGATGACTTACCTAGCTCTCGCCACTCGTTCTTCCTTCCTTGCACCTGCTTTTCCCTTTATCTCTCGATTTTCTCGTTTTCTCCGTCGAAAGCAAAGGTGCGAGCGATTACTGTCGGCAAAAGCGAGGAGAGGAATGGCGGGACTTTGAGGAGAGGGGAAGAGAGGGGGAAGGGGGAGCTGAATAATTAAACCCGGTAATGTCTAAGCATTAGAGTAGATGATGACGTCATCAAACGCCCAGCCCTCGGCTTGCCAGCCTCTCGCCCTCTATCCGCCCCAAAATTTGCCCTCCGTGCAGCTCTCGACTTCCCCGTGCGGAAGGAGTTCCATAGAGTATTACCGTCATTACTCTTCCTTTACCCTGCACCCCCTTTCCACTGCTACCCCCATTTACCGCCCGGCTTCTTCGACTTAATATCCCCGAGTTAAAAACGTACGGGTTAAAGATAAAGTCGTTGGAAAATCTTATCTCTCGGGGAGGGTGGGCGTGACGATGTAATCTCGCCTGTATTCCAACGATCGTACAGGAAATTAAGAGTTCTGTTATTACGCCACCGACGGCATTGGCGATAATTCCCGGCGTCCGTTGCGAAAAGACCGATGGAACTGATGGGCCAAATTGGTGGATACACGAAGGCCGACTTAATCGCCCTCGCATGGAGCTGGAAATTTTGCATCGATTCACCGCTATTTGCTATTTGCGGAGTCGGACTCGATATTTGAATTTAGCTTAGCACGAATTTTATCCTGTCATGTAATACATGCACTTAAGTCGTTAGAGTATATTTTTTAATTAAATTTATCTATATATCGCCCGTAACTTATCATTCGCTAAGCTGATGCATGCAGTCGTAAAGGCGACACTCAACGTTGTGGATATAGTTGTCAACAACGAGGTCGCGAGCGATACTCCTATTTTAAAGCACTCGTTTATTTCTCAGGAGAGAAACGGCGAAATTACCTCATTATATTTTTTTTTACGTCGCGTCGCGGTAACGCACGAGGGGCGTAATGGCACGAGGGCCAGTTCCAGGCTGGTGAGAGAGTGAGATTGGACCAAAGAGACGGAAGAGAGAGGGAGAGAGAGAGTGAGTGAGAGAGAGAGAGAGAGAGAGAGAGGAAAGAGAACCTCATTCGGGGCTGTTAGGGAATAATTAATTCGGGCCCTCCTCGCGCGCGGCGGCCGACTGAGCCTTATGTACGCTTCATGGTCGTACCGTATATGGTAATGCGCTTCAACCCGCGTGACATTTCGCCCTACCCTCGCACCCTCTCTCTGTCCTCCGCAACGCGGAGGGCAGCCGAGCGTTTTCGTGTTCCACCAGCTTGGTCCGCGATCTGCGCAAATTACGGTCGACGACGAATCTCTCTCCTGCGCTCAACGTACGTAACATTTCGACGCCGGCTGTCGTGATTTAGAGACGCCATCGCATCGGACGAGAAGTACTTTGATCCTGACGCGGTACATTGCAATCGCTATGCTAACATCGGGTGCACGCCTTATAAAAGTAGTATCTCGACTGATTATCCATTCTCGCGCTGCGCGACGGTGATACTTCTTCTTCTTCTTCCTCCGTAAATGGCGCTTGCAGCCAATCGGCTTTTGCCACGGCTTTTGCAATTCGGCCAGGCCTAACCAACAGTCTTAAGCCGCAAAGCGGCGCTAATACCTACAAGATCAAAATATATAAAACAATGCACTAGAGGCGTTAAGACAATGCACAAAAGGCAAATGTTGCATCAGCAACGATTCAAGAAAATTTGCTGAACGAGACACACTCGTGCACTTCCGCACACTATTGGGATTGGTGGTTTTGACGTCACAAGGCAAGATGGCCGAAGAGAGTAGGCCACTTAGCGCACTTAGCCTACAATACGACGTGTGCGCGTATTGGGATTGGCGTTCGTAACGCATTCGTAACGTCACGAAGGCAAGATAGCCGAAGAGAGTAGGCCGCCACCAGATGGCGTATCGCAGATAACCAATCCCAATAGACGGTCCATGGCGACTGCGACGGTGATACTGATATGACGCGCGTTGCGCAAAAGAATGGCTCACATATTTTGTTAAATTTGAATCGCTCGTAACGATCCAAGGGGTGAAAGAAGAACGATATCCCTTGACAGTTGATTGCTGGAGGGACTTCAGTATTCCGCAATCAGAAGTTCGTCGACTTTAAGCTGTCGTGTCAAGCTATAAAAATAATATCTATATAAGGCTTTGAAGATGCGCAGCCGGTGTGTTAGCATGAATTATGACTTTCCGCATTACGTTGGATCGTATATTAACGTCTTGAGGGACAGATAAAGAGATTAGTGGAGTTTCCTTCCCGGCGAAATCAGCAAAGCTAGAGAAAATGCTTCTGCCAATACCACGAGCGTTGATCCAGCACGGACGCGAAAGTTGGTCCTCGGTTAGGATTGTACGAATGAACTTCGGCAAAATGTCACCGTTCGACGGCCGGCCGGCTCGATCGATCCGGCTTATTTCGACGACGCGACGCGACGGTTTGACGTCAAGGAGGCAAAAGTCACTGTGCCATGTTGCACTCGTCCGACCGCGCGGAATGCATTTCTCCTAATTATGTTTGACCCACGTTGTCAGGAATTAGTTTCGTTAACGTTGCAGGAGAGAGTTGGTCACTTATGGGCAATAAACCACTTCTCGTTAAACGCTAATCGGAACAAAGCAAATCTTGCAAATCTCAAGTTCGGGAAATTAAAATATATATCAGAATTAATTACTTTAAATCGACTTAACTGGCAATATTTAACATCTTTCCGATATGAATATTGAAAAACTGTGAGCCAACTTGGTTTGTCGGATTCACACAGTACTTTTCGGATCAATCGTCGAGACGTTAAATCCGACCATGGGTTTTGGTCCGTTGATGTAATTTCTTTGACGCTCATATATAAACATTATATCAAATAAATTTAATTTTTATTGCAAAAAAATATATATCAATTGAAAATAAAAATTGTGTATTACAATCTTTTTAATTATCTGCGAAAGAGATTATTGCATTTTTTAAAGGAGAATTATATATACAATTAGACTTATCATAGGAATTATTATACGATCCAATTAAGCACACATCTTGAAATGCGAAATTCGTGTTACTATCGCGTACTATCTTCATACGTAAAAAGAATTTTCGGAAAATTTGACTTTTATGCAGGATGTATGACAAGTCACGTCATACGTACTCTTTTACCTCACTTTCTTCCAGTTCGACTTGGAATTCAGCAGGGAATTGATAAGTAGAAAGAATATACGGAACTCTCATTGCATATATTCCCATAGACATACCTCCTTTATGCCAGCTTTAGCGTTCTTTTGACCCACTTTATCTTCGTCCAAAAGATGCCGCGAAAGTATTTAGAAACAAACAGGAAGGTTACCGTCCTGGAGTTTAACAAAACATCTGACAAGTACAATATGTCTCAAGTATGCAAAAACAAAATACTTGAGTGATGATAGTCATTTCTTAATAACGTACGAATGCGCGGAATTTCATTAAGCGAGGGGCGCATCCGCCGACCCGCGACACACTCGAAATGTATATTTCGGTGCGCCGACGTAGTTCCGCGGGCGACATACACAAAAGCGACCGTGTTCACCGAACTGTCCCAAGCGACAGACCCTTCCTCGTCCCTTCGCCGCCCTTCCGGCCAGCATTTTTCGCGAGACACGAAGGCTGCCAACGATGTCGAGCGGCTGAGGTGGATAGAGGGTAGCCGGCCAGTAGATAGGGTGGTTAAAAGGGGGATGCGCGGATCGCGCGGGAGTACGTGCGAGCGGATTCAACTGCACGGTCCAACGACACGGTCGGTCGCTTTGGTAACGATCGACGGTGACAAACGGGTCAGTGGAGCGGGAATCGTTTATCCAAGCTATTGTGGCTCATGATTTTTTTGCACGCCCGATGGGAGAACCGTTAACGGCTCTGCAGCGGCACGAAAGTTACGAACAACGTCTGATGCGAAGCGTTTGGTTTAAACCAGGAAATCGTCAGGGCGAGTATAATTTCTCGCGCGTTCGCAGATTTTTATTATCGCACTTAGTACAGAGCGGCAAAGCCTGCAAAGGTCCGGCGGCGGCGAAATTATCAAACCGCGGATAGCGATTTCAAAGCGACGCTCGCGGTTGAAATGCAAATTACCCTTTGAGTCTACTTATTAATTCCATTTCCTGGCTGCGATCTCTGTGCCGCGCGGAGTTCTTTAACGTAATAACGTCGTTTGATATTACAATAAAATAAGCGACTTTTTTTCTTTTTTTAATGTAATGAAAACTTCTCTCGCCTTCGTTACCGCGCCGCGATAAAAATTTTTAATTGATAGACAAATCGGTCTCGCGATTTTCATTACCGGATTTCACGTTTTACGCTAAATGAGCGGTAAGAATAGGGCGCAAATGTCGTTGTGCCGTCGCAATGATGAATATAAAAGACGTCAAAATCGCCACGTAGAGGCTGAGGAGGAAGAACGCGCTTCAGGTGGAAATTTTCTACTTCTGCTTTGCTTAAGAATGTCGTTGCGCTGAATTCTTTAAAAGTTACGGTCAAAAAGTTACGCGCCGAGAATGGCGCGGCATACGTATTCAACCGTGGAGTTCCGAAAATTACTCGCGACGTCCGAAGTTTCCAAATTTGCCGAGATTCGTGCGACAACGTCGTCAGCGTCGCCCCTGCAAAGTTATGAGGAGATACGTATGAGATATATCCGCGGACTGTTGCGCGAATGATTGTACACATAAGCGATGTTATCTTTTTGTGTTTGCGCGTTGAATATACAGCGACAGTCTATTAGGATTATATATCAGTCGCTTCATAAAATTGCTGTATATTGATATTTTTAAATTTTTTTCATCAACGGAAATTAAGTCGATCAACCACTTTATATAAGATGTTAATTATTATAAAATAATTTGTGATCGACTCTAAATTTGTAACGACACCTTAATTGCCTGTATGCGAAACACGTGATTTTTATAAATTTTGAAGTACAACTGAACCGAGTCAGGATACTTCATGGCTCAACACGTAACGGGACTGTCGTATCAAATTAATTTTCCCGTGCGTTTCTGCCAATTAGTGACGCAGCGTCTCCTCCCGATGACAAGTCTCGCATACTCAGGAGAGAAGCGTCATTATTTAGGGCTATAGCAGAAATTGAATCAATGATACCTTTCGTTCGCTAGCCAATTTGCGCGTCGGCTTCGTTTCACACGTTAAGTGTCACGTTAAGTGACGCGAGCATACGTCGCGTCGTCGCAGTCGCAATGCGTATTTGATGACGCTAAAATCACCTCTGCGAGTGAAGTGACTGGAAATTTATCCTATCCCTTTAATCCAATCGAATAAATCTTATCTTACTGCCGGCGGTGCTCACGCTACGTTTACCGAATGAAAAATGCACGTCCCAAATTTTTGGACAACCTCGAAGAAAATAAATTCGGAAAATCCAGGGAAATGCCCCGCCCCGCGCATGTTTTGTCGCCGACATCGCGCGTTGATCGATCGGTTTTCGGGTTATTGACAATTATGAGATTTTGCACCGGATCAATTTTACGCACCGCAACCGTTAGGTTTACCGCATCGCAGTCAACCTAACCGACATGTCGATATATGGTTGTAGCGTTACGTTGCAAACGATAGCGAATCGTGTAGCGCGTTACCGGAAAATATTTGACAAGCTCGCGAGCAGCGAGTATTGCCGTTAGCCTGACAAATGAAACAAATTTCTATTTGAAGAGGGACGCTGTACTTTTGCGTATCTAGAGAATGGGAATCGTACATCGTCTGGCATCCCCTTTAAGTTTGATACGCGATCAAAAAGCAGGTCGAATGCGATTCCACCTGGGAAATTGGGTAGCTTCGTTTTAATAAATTGGCGAGTTTCAAGAGCGGTCTCCATTCGGTCAGATTTTTTTGAATTATAATTTATCGTTTCAAAACATGTTACGTTTTCACGTCAGGATTAAAAAAATATATATAAGATTGGGAACGGTAATTGATTCGAAATACCATTAGCGCGTGCAGAGAACGGACATTCCCGAGAACACACTTGAGAAATGAAGATAAAATCGAGGCGAGCACTGCACCTTCCTATGCTGTTGAAAGCGATTCGACTTGAATTAAATTGGTCTTCCTTGGACGCCCTTTTGAAACCGTAAAATGTTTTGCGATTATCAAGATCCGGGCTTTTAATACAGATTTAATTCGCTAATATTAGCAAAGTTGATACTTGATGATAACGTTTGTATTTCTATAAAATATGACATGGTAATTTGAAACAAATTATATAGATGAATATCTTCTTCGAATAGCATTTCATAAATCAAGTTAGTACAATATTTCGGATTCAATTTCTGTACTTATTAATGTTTCATTATCGAATGACAGAGAGACATACTTATTCATTTGAATTAAATTTGAAACTTCTCGCATGAAAATGAGAATAGCGTCACCTATTTAGTATTCAGCACACCTCGTTCACAGAATGCGTTTTTAAGACTTTACGGCGCGAAGACCGTTCTTCGGGGACGGACGTTTTAATCAAGAATGTTCAAAGTAAAACCGGAATTTCTTTGGGCATCAGTAATTAGCTAATGGAACAAGATTAAGCACCTTCTTATCTCGGGAGAAAAATACCCTTAAATATTCATGTCACGCGGATAAATTATTGATATGCGTCGTTTCACGATATATCTAGAGGTTTCAAGTAGGAGATATTACAAGATGTAATGGTTATTAAATTTTGATTTGTCATCAGAATAATGGCTGCTAAAGCTGGAATCTATATGTCGTGCGATGAGTAAAATAGCGCGGTCGGTTTTCTTTTAAAATTTTCACAACTGTACAGGCTCACTACTATATGTATGGAATTAAATGGATTATTATATAATCACCTATTCCGTTTGATCTTTTGAAAAACTGGACCAACGATCCTTATTTAACCACGGTCCAACCATTTTCTTGAAAAAAACCCCTAAGTGTGTCAGATCATATAATAAATACGTAATGTTCTCTTCTGTACGTGGCATACATAAGTTTAAAAAAAACTGTCTCTTCTCTCATTGTCAGATAAAATGTAACTGCATGAGGAAGCTATTTTGCAAATTTATTCACGTAGAACATAATTAATTTTATTGTGTTAGAGTGTATTTTATTAGAGATTATTTAAAAGATTGCGACAATTCTTGAAAATATTATCTATTAATTATAGAAATATTTTTATTTCTATACACGTACAATTATACGTACGTACGTATAATACAATTATTACATCTCACTAGTAATTATATTTTCCAAAATATCATTTATATATCAATTACACAATGTCGTCCATGATCACCCTTTCCTGTTGACTCGTTAGCAATAAAGACGTGATAATAAAATCGCTGATTGTAAATGTTACGATATAACGATGAAACTGCATCAAGAATTCTTTCTTATATTGAACTGGCACTTTCATTCGTTGATTAGTTTAAATAGAGATGCGTCCTGTGAACTTTCGGACGATTGCCAATACCTAAAGTGAACCAACTTTGAATGTGCGCAAAAGGCAATAATTCCGAACGGTTTGTTAGTAGTTTCCGCGTCCGATCTTCTTCCTCTAGTGATTTGAGAATGTTTACAGTCGTCCTACGTACATATCGTCAGATTTTACAAGAGCTAAGAGGCAGCGAGTTTCGGCGGTCCAGTTTGCGAAGAATAATGGGGCAACGACACATAGATGCAGAAGCCATGGAAAACGCGCTTGGTGCGCCCGGCGAAAGAAATACATCGTCGAACGCCGGACGTGCTTGCAATGTAAAGATTACTGAAGTTACGATCTACTTTCCGGATAAGAAAGAATTCCTGGCGGCAGAATAAATATTAACATTTTATCCGGTACGACGGGGCGGCAACGAGGAGGCGCTCTAATGCACGTCGCGTTGGTGAAGAAAAAAAAGGAGAAAGATCGTCGGGGAAAATATAATACATTCCGCACGTGCACTGTCTGCCCTGCCGTGTTTAGTTTGCAAATCGCGAATTTTATTATCGGTCGAGTCACCAGGCATCTCTCTCTCTCTCTCTCTCTCTCTCTCTCTCTCTCTCTCTCTCCCTCTCTCTCTCTCTCTCTCTCTCTCTCTCTCTCTCTTGTTGTATTCGGGGACACGGCACATACATGGCGACGGACAAAGTGGCGGCGTTACCTGAAATACCGTCGCGTGACCACGCTGGGAGATTTAATCTGCCGCAGCAGCCGAGGAGATAAGGATAATAATAACACATACAGCTGACGGACGGGGCGAGATCTGATAACAGTTAAATATTGAAATCTACGTGTAATTTGCGCGCGTTTAAATATTTTAACTTGTTAGACGTCGTGAATTATTCTGGTTTGGAAGACTCACTCGTTTTTCTTTTGCTATATATTATTACTAGATTTGCGGTTGTACTTAAGGCTATTGTGGATGAAATCGGAGAAAAGGAATCTCTGGTGCTTAATTGAGTTAATAAAACGAAAATACGCCATTTATTTATTGATAAACGTACAAACCTTAAATTATTACCGAACATGCGATACTATAGTTATACGCGAATGCTTCTGAAGTAGGTATATGCCGCAGCGCAGCGCCGTGTATCCCGGCGATTTCCGGCTCAGAAGTTTCCAATGCTCCATAACCGACGGGGTGTTGTTCGGTCAGCAGACGTGTACTAATTAAAGTACCTTTACAGCTATCGCTCTAGCCGCTCCGCTCACGATCACGTATAACGTGCGCGTACACACGGAAAAAAAGGATTAGCAGCAGGAGCTAAAATATAGCTGTGACAGCTAAAATGTGTCCTTATTATAGGGACAGCTAATACTGTTGCTGTCCAAGCTAAATTTATTCGCTATTTGCACTTAGCTACTATAGCAACAAATTTTTGCTACTAAAGACGATGTTTGTGCATGGTAAGAAATTTAGGCACGACTGCAACTTTTTAGCTGCTTGTGCTAAGATATGCTTTTGATTTCAGCTAATAAATTTGTACGCTGCATGTAATGTCTTTTTCCTGTAATAGCCAGAGTTTAGCTATGATTACTAAGGCGGTAGCTCTTAGAGCTAAGTTTGATTCAGCCACTGAAATTTAGCTACTATTGCAAAGTCATTTTTTTCCGTGCATGGTGCGCTAAATGATCAGAGATAACGACCGTCGTCGATGGATGTTTCTCTCGCAAGACATTTCGCGTCGGGTCGTTTCGTTATTTCGAACATCCGAATCGATTGCCTTTGCCAGACTATATTCCAAATATTCGTTTCATGAATATCAACTTAAATATGTAGTTTCTCTCTCGTCAAATAAAAGATTATATTTTTAATATCAACGATTTTTGAAAGAAATAAGAAAGACGATAGACTCAATGAAGATACGATATGAAAATTGAATAGGATTTATTTTCTGTGGCATCATATCGCTATCTGATCCATCGCAAATATCGCAACTATTCTTAACTGAATTTCCACGAAAGTCAGTTAAGAATATTTGGAATAGTCTGGCAAGGCAATCGATTCGGATGTTCGAAATAACAAAACGACTCAACGTGAAATGTCTTGCGAGAGAACGTCCATCGACGACGGTCGTTATCTCGTCATTTTCTTAGCTTTATTCATTTTTTTTTTTTCCGGATTAAACCGGAAACGTAGTCAAAATGGAATACTCGGTTCTGCATGATTCTGCTGAACGACTGCACCTTTGGCAACAGCTCGCGTTTACAGAGTGAAAGTTCTGTAAGCTGCCTTATCCCCCTCTTCCCTTCCTTTCGTTCACTTCTGTATCCACTTCTGTATCGAGGACTTCATCGACGGGTCAGGTTATTCCCCGAAACTTCAGGCTCGACCAAGAAACGCGAATAACTTTCCTGTCGTCCTTTCCCGTCACGCGGTCAGATGGGATGCATGAAGAGAAACACTATACGATCGTGAAAGTATACGACGGGCTCAGGGCTGCGGTAGCGTGGATGACGAGTGAATTTCGCGGCGATAGTGGCATCACGGGGTTGGGGATGTAGGTAAAGGGATGACGCAAGGAAAGAATGGGAAGGGAAAGAAAAGCCATGCTTGCATCTTATGGCGCTTTGGTATCGGTCCTGCTCGACTTTCCTCTCACCATTCTCGTCCACCGGAACGCTTCATTCGCAACATATCGTGCGAATCAATCTTTAGGAGACATCGAGAAAGTGGTCGATTGCATTTCAAAAGGGAGGGTGAGATGAAGGGTGAGCTAGACTTTCGAGAAAAGTATATTATCTGCAGACTTTGAGTTTCGATCTATTCAATACGTGCTACGCATATATTTTGATATATTAGTTATTAACGTATAATAATTAATTTAAGGCAATAATCCTCTTTGATCGTAATATTTTTGTCACGGATATAAATTACTATGCGATCTGAGAAAAACGTAACGTGCAATCGCATAATTAAAGTATTTGCCGTATGCGCGTGGTTTATTAAGCTTTTTCGTCCTCATCGGAAACGACCGAGCTACAAGAAACGTCTCGGCTCCATGTGTTGCCCGTTACGAGCGTCCCGGTATTATGAAAATGCGCGGCTGGTGCCATGCCCGATCATAACTTTATCAATAAATATGCCTCGCATTTTTGGCCGCGCGTTTGGACTACGGTAAATCGATCTCGGCTGCAGCGCATCGATCTACCGGAATCTACCCTGTATACGAAATCTCACTGGAGCCTCAAATTCAGCGTATTTCTTTCGTATTGTAAGACGTTGTAGGAAGATATCTGAAGTACCGCTCCCGCACGAATATATTTGAAGACAGCAATCGAGAAAAATAAATTTTTCGTGCGCCAATAAAATCGCTCGTATCTAAATGCTTTTTAGATGTCAAGTGTGTGGATTGTTACGAAAATTTAATAAATCGAAAATCCAATATCGCAAATGAATTTTATTTAGCAGTTAAATCATAATTATTTTTTTATATTTATATATATCAAATTGTAAAATTAAATAATAAAATTAAAATTCAATTTATATGTAATACATTTTAAATATAGAATAATATCTGGTGCGCCAAAAGATGACCCGGTTCCTCGAAAAATCACCATCTGTTCTTGCTGCACCTTACCGATCTTGGCACAGACGACGAGAATAAATTTTCCGCAAAAGCCGTAATCGACACATGGACGCTAGCGTTAAATCACGAAGATAGATTTTTGGTGCTGATGGTGCTTGCTGCCGGTGCTCGTCTGAAGTTACCTGTAGGAGCTAGAATCCCGAGCGCGCGTGGGAGCGCAATTCCCTCAACATCGGGGAGTTTTCCCGCGGAAACTGGATTTCTATGGCGTGAAAACTTTTGTCTGTGGCTCGTAAGAACGCCTCGCTTCGCGCACACATTTCGCGAGCGCGTCTATTTTCTAAATTTCCGCGGAGCGACGCGACGATACAACTCTATCCAGACGTGAGTTTACCTGGTGCGCGCCGACGACGTGACGGAAAAGGAGGGATACTTTGTCGTTTGATCCGCGCCACGATATTCTATGTATTTCCGCTCTAAATAGCAGCGAAGAACGGTTGGGGGGACGGCGGGAGGGAGGGACGAGAGGCCAGAATATGCTATACGGCGGCGAGAGATCGACCGCTGTGAAGCGCATTAATTGCCACCGATCTGACAGCGTTCTCCTACAGGGTTGCACAAAGCACTTAAGAGAGCAACCCAGTTCGCCTCCAATTCGAACAATGTCGCCAGAAGGGATCGACCTCATTTTCTTAGCGCTTTATGTCTTCCACCGTCGCGGCTCTCCTTTTTCGCGAATATCGTCTCGCGACCCGCTTCTGCATTATATTAATTTGAGAGTATCTTGAGAAGCAGTTTCTATATTCCCCCCCCCCCGTTTAAGAAGATTCTCTATTACGCGACGGAATCTTATTTACATCTTATTATTGAAATTAAGGTCACAATGGCTTATATACGAGAACATGTTGAGAAATTAATGCTTCCAAAATAAATACGCATATAACGATATGCTTTTAGTATAGATGATAGATTTGCAAACAGTCAAACAAAATTAAATGAAGCACAGACGGCGATTCGGTGATCGCGATTATCTGAGCGAACCGGTATAATATCGTCCAACTTTATATACATACATAAAGAGCCGTAAAAGTTAAGAGACGCATCAAAGAGACGTGGCAGTGCGATATCTCGACTAGACACTTCTCGACCCGCGCGGCTGTCATACGAACGGTATAGAATCAATCATCGGATAACATCTTCGCTCTCATATACACCTTTAGCTCTCGCGGAAGAATAGCGTAGCGAATGAGACGTGAGACGTATTGCCGATGGCATCGTAAACGGCCGGCATTGTTAGGTTTCTTGCCGACGAAGCTGCAATCTATATTGTCGCTCTGCGGATTCCCTTTATCATCGTTCTAATAAGTATATATTTCTCTGTCCATAGACGCTAAATCTCGGGGAATAGACGCTATAACAACTGGGCTTTAGGTTAATATCGTTTCAGGGGCGCACCGCGCGCGCACGGAGTTGACCGATAACGAGCAATCTTAGCCTCCGGCGACAGATCGGACCCGGAGAGGGCTGCCCCCTCGACCGAGAGTCCTCATGCCCCCGGTCAGATAACATAAATGCCCGGACGAATGAGACCGGGGGGGGGGGTCAGAACGAAAGAGGCTGGCCCGCCGATAAATTCAGCCAAATGTGTCGGCTGGTAAGCAGTGGTGTATCCACTGTCCGTCGAGACTTTCTTCGTGAGCGAGCGTCGGGAGCCCGAGGCACGTGTGAGCACGTAAACATGCACACACGCGTGAGAACACACAGTAGAACATTCCCTCGATGGAACTTCTCGGGAAAGATGAATACACGCCCGGCAAATCTGAATTTATTGCATCTTCGAGAGTAACAAATAATATAAAATGCTGCTTTAGCTGACTTTTCCAACTGAGATTCGATTATAAGAATATATACGCGCGCGAATCGTTAAATAAAGAGCGATGCTTGAGAGATCTCGACGTCTCATATATTCTGCGTAACAAGACAAACGGTGCGTTATAGCGGGACATGCGATGCACCGCCGTTAAGATCCGCGAGAGTGCAAAACCGCGGATGGGACGACATAGCTGACGAAATAGCGTATGTAGTGGTGAATAAGGTAAATGTCCCTATTTGTGACCATGTAAGATTTTTGCATAAGTTAATAAGAGAGGAAAGTACTCTATAATGATTTAAATCAAAAAACAATTATACCCAACTCAAGATTAATCATTTTTGTATCGAAAAACTTGTTTTATTCAAGTTTTAAACATAATTTAATAAATATAAAAAAAGAAATTGCAGACTATGTATATGTACGCATTAGTGACCGCCTGATTTAATTTTGGCCCTATTAGTGACCCCTCGTCTGACCCGGTTAGTGACCGGTACATTCGTACATTATCCATCGAATGTACCATTTAGTGACCGGCAAATTAATTTTCGATCCTGATGAAATAAAGTTGGATTTTCTCGCTACTTAGAGACTGTGGTTATATTTATCGTCAAATGGCCTCATTAGAATAAAATATTTTATTGTATTTCATAAAGAAATCACTCAATAATTGAATAAGTATGAAGTAAGTATTTTGAAACCGTGGTCACAAATCGGTACAAAACACACGATGAACACACGATGTCCCAATTAGTGACTTAACCTAAAATAATATCGTTTTCTCTAGAGTTTTCCCTTGAGCATACTCGTACAAATGCAACTCACATTCGTCTAGAAGAGTATGGAGATGGATATTAAGTACGTTTTTTTGGAAACAAGCAGCAAAAATTTACTGCCACGACTAGTTTTCTTGAGCCGATCACAAATGAAGACATGCGTGTTTTTGCTGTACCTATCTGTAAAATTCGCCTATATACTCAAAACTACCAACCTTTTCCGGAATACACGAGTAGCACAACACTTATTAATCCTTCACTGATAGTTTTTGCGCAGTATTGTTCCTTAACACTTTTTTTTGACGACGTAACAAAGCTGTGACTGTGCCGCGACAAACGCCATAGATCTACTAACGTGACGACAAGCATGCGCTCGATCTGCCACTGATGGCGACACGAGCACCTTATTTCACATTTTCACGAGGAATTTGTTAGTTAAATATCATTAAAACCGTATATCAAACCGTAGCTTATTAATCGCAAACATGATAAATATTCTTTTCGAAGATGAATTATTTACAACTTCTGATTATTTTAATAAACGTCCCGCAAATGGTCACAAATAGG
>JASTWR010000721.1:0-85561 GCA_030770355.1 Harpagoxenus sublaevis
CTTCGTCTGGGAGGGGGGAGTTGTGACGTGACATTGTCGCGTCCACCGCCCAGACGGTAGCTCGGCCGAGGGGGAAGGTCGGGGATGGCGCCTCGACCAGAGTACGGGAGGGTTATTCGCGACTTAACTAATTTGCGAGCGAGCTTTGTAAATAGACAGGTGGTGCCGGAGCGGACGATCCACGGAGGACCGATGTAACGACGTATGTCGCAACGAGGGAGAGAAGGAAGCTGGGGGAACGCTGTACGGAGTGGCTGGCCGACGGGCGGGCCGCTTGGGCCTACCGCCGCGGAGATGCGCAGAATGCCTCGCACACTGCACCCCGGGCCGTACCGTCACACAAGGAAGGCGCGACACCGCGACCGCGGCGCGGGCAAGCGACCCAGATGCCTCCCCGACGATATCCAGGGCACCGAGCAGCATAGCCATGGCCTGGCCAGCCGGGCTAAAGCTGAGAAGGGCCCACACGTGATGGCAGCCGATTCAAAGGATCGCGGGCAGGCGGAAAGCACCAGAAGCGGCGCCGCGAACACGGCGGCGCGCGCGACGGATCGGCGGGACGGAACATCGCGAGCTTGGAGCGCATGCGCGGAGGCCCAACGTGTTCTCGCCGGGCCGGCCGTTCTTCACTGTCGTGCGAGCGCTATCCGAGGAGCCATCCCCGAACGCAGCCTTGAGGGAACAAAGCGGCCAAGCAGGACTACGGCAGAAAACTTGTAAGATCTCCACTCCGGTGCTACCGTACTATCGTTGGCTCGATCTCGGCCATGGCATTAGACTATTTAGTAGTAACATTTACCGATTAGAATACCGCCTTTACTGATACCGACTTTCGTCGGAAATAACTTTGTGCTCGCGAGCCCGGCCGAGATCGTGCCTGGAAAATATATTGTGAAGCCCTCCCCGGAAACTCTTGCGCGGCCGACAGTCATTCCGTGTTTCGTGCGTCTAGATTATGTTTACCGTATCGCGTTCATTGTGTCGAGACTAACGTTGTCTCACGTATATTGCGTCAATTACCGCTTAGTGTTCGTCTCTTGCGTCGAGGTCGTAATGAGCGTACCGCGTTCAGAGTATCGAGACTATCGGTATTTCGCGTTTGTTGTGTCGGGGACGCGATTAGCATCGCGTATCGTTGCCGCGCCCGTTCGGGGAAAATTCCACGGGCGAGCAGGGCGGGTAACGCTCCCCGTGAGGTATTGCGCCGCGCTCTCGCGCGCGCGTGAATTGTCGTGCGTACCCGAAAAGAGTCCCGCGGATATATTGTGTTGCTAAAAGTCGCGTAGTGCCGCGTACCGTGCATACAAGTATCGTCGCGGTCTCTCGCCGGGGAAAGTAGTACGGGTGTGCTGCATGGTCGTTGTTTGGGTATCATTTCGCGACTACCGATTAGTTTACCGTGTGCGTGTGTAGTAGAGACCATTTCGCGTATACCGATCCGTTTCCGTGTAAAGTGTCGTCCGTTACATTTACGTTGTATTGATGTCGTTTCGCGTCTGCCGGTTAATTGCCGTATCCGTTGTCGTTCGGCGTACGCCGCGAGCGGGGCGGTCGAGTGTGTGTGCGGGAATCCAAGTGTGTGTGTGATAATTTGCGGCGGCAAGTCGCGTACCGCGGGCATGCTTCTCGCGTAAGAGAACTTGTAGAGCATGAGACTCGCGTTCTAAATCGTGTGAATGAGATGCGTGGCTGAGTCGTGTGTATGGGATTCGCGTCCCGCGAGTAGTACGGTATCTTCGCGATTGCGAGTAGGGTGACGTGCGTTCGAGGCGTTACTTCAAGCGGCGGTCGCCAGCGAGGCGACCCCGACTTCGCTTCATATTATTACCCTTCTGAAATATATGATTGTTTATTATCTAATTTGTGTTGATTGCGCTGCGCTCCCTCTCCTACTCTCCTCACAACAAACTACGTAACCGACGCCCTGAGCTTGCGTTCGGGCTGTGGATGTATATTTGCGTCGTATTGATAAAACGTGGTGCGCGTAATCGCACCTGGCGCCCATACGGAATCTTTAGCGAAAGAATCTGTTACCGCAGATACCTCAAGGAAATTCTGTCGCGGATACCTCGGAGCTACCGTCTATCATATTAGTGAATTTGCGGCAGCGCCCCTTCGGCTGGCGAGACCGAAGGAAAACGGGTCGCAACATGCATGTCAAAACGTGTTACCACGGCGCTATCTCCCGATCGACTACTCTCGAACGATCATTCGCAACGGCGTACGTCCCCTCCCGGGCGGTTACCCCCACTCCTGCTATTGCGTCAGCCATCACGTGATCGTCGTCTGTTCACAGCTGCGTATCGGACAAACAGGTCTGACAAACACGCAGGAATGTTGTTTTGCTCTCGCTGTTATTTCCCGTTCGCTAGAGACGGCTCGCAAATACATGTTCAGAATATTTATCACAGAGTATTCCAAGCCACGGGTATCGCTCGCATTTGACATTTATGCTCGATGCTACTACACATATACATTTATATGGCAATTTTGCAGCGGAGACGCGTGTGCCAGGATCTCGGCACGCAATCGTTCGATTCGCTCGGGATCTCGATAATGATGCTAATTGACATCCCGTAAGACGATTTAACATAATTAATTTCATCTCACACGGGTGTGCGCGGATTTTTGGGGCACACATGACGGATTGACGCGAGAGCGCGATGTTGGCGCCTATTATGCTCCCAGAAATGCATCCGTAAGGGTCTTATTCCCGTAGATGACGTGTGCGTCGATCTCGCCGCATATTCGACGAATCGACGCGGGATCGCGATGTCTGCACTTGTAATTACCCCGGAAATGCGTGGGTATGGGTCCTGTCCCTGTGGATGACGTGTGCGTCGATCTCGGCGCACAGAATTTGCAGGTCGACGGGACCTGGTGCGCTGCATTCCCGAGGGGTCACTGAAGGGTTGGGGTTACGCAACCCCCCCCTGGGGGGGAGGGGGGAGGTACCCTATATTGTAGTGCTTGACAAGAGAAGTTCAGTGGTGGTACTCTTCCTTGTTAACTCTCACCCGTTAGACCCCCAAGGGGGAAAATGTAAAATAATTTATAAAATAAATATTTGCACATTTAATCATTTTTTAACCCTCTACGGGTAGTGATTAAAAGTATATGTGGGGGGAGGCTATTGCCTACCCCTCACGCCCCCCTCCAAACCGTGTGGAACCCGCCCCCCGGCCACGTATGTACTTTGTAAGTTGTAAAGCGAGCTCCACCCACACAACAATCGGGTTGGGTTAGGTTAGTTTCTTTGGAAGTGGAGCCCCCCGCAGGGGGGCGGAACCTACTGCGTCCACGCACGCACTTCTCCACTCACACAACAATCGGGTTGGGTTGTAACCGGGCACGTAAGATCACGCGTGATACGACTCATTCGTCAAACTACCGAATTTTATCAAAGTTCGTGTAGCACGGTCGCCACTCAATTTTACCCGTTAAATCGAGATAGGTATGTATACTACTAACCGTATCTGTCGACTAATTCCCCTTTTTCTTTGTTTCAGGTGTTCCGGACTGCTGCTGCTGCTGGCCGCTCTGTGTCTCGTCTCACGGATGGACCTCCTTCGTAGAAGCCGCTTACAACCAACGATGCTCTGGACCACTGGATCGTCACGGATGTACCCACAGGATCGTCGCAGAATCGCAGGTAAGTATCGTATATCGTATGCTTATTTCGCAAGCAATGTGCATTTAGTCGCACTTGAATTTTTGTAGGAACGGTGATTTCGCATGAATCTTCCGCTTAGAAGGTGACTCAGGACAGGTCACGGGATATCGTCGAATGATTTCTGACACTCAGGATATCACTTTTGTATAACAATGTATTTATTCAATAAATTCAGAATAAACAGTCATTCAGTCCGATCAACGATGATTTACAGTCACTCGTGGTGTATCACCGCTATCGTATATCACAGTTCGCGTGTCGCGTGTAAAATTGACAATTTTCGAATAAATACAAATTTCCGTCCGCAACATGGGTATCACCGGTCGTCGTGAGAATATGGCGTATTCTCCCGTATGATTGTCCGTTGTTTCGTACACGGATGTGAAATCTCGTTAAATTCACATAAGTCGCACGCACTATCACCGCTTTTCGTGATATATCCGGATATCGCTCCGTACGCGGGCCTCGCCGGTTGTATCGAGAATCTATCTTTCGAGAATGTTCGCGAATACTAGACAGTTACGCTTAGTGTTGTCTCTCTGAGATCTCCCGGTCGACTAACCCTTTTATTACGCATAAATCGCGCACAAATGTTTAAGTATCGTGAAAATTCTGTTTCCTCACGACACATAGGATTTCGCTCCGTTCGCGGGTCGCGTCGGTTGTATCGAGAACATTCGCTCGTCGCAATGTACGTATAACGTGTTAGCACGGCGCGCTCTCCCGACAGACTGACCTCGAGCGGTCGCTCGCTACGACGTACGTACCGTCGCTGTAGATTACCCCCACTCTTGTTTGTCTCGAGTGATGACGTCATATCGCCTGATCGTTACTACGCAGTAGACAAATACGTTCGACAAACACGCAGGAATGTCTCGGGACTTTCTATTGTGTTTTGCGCTTACTAGAACTTTCTCGCAGCAACGTTATGAATATGTTCTACATGAAATATTCGCTCGATATGCATGAATTACAGGATTTTGTGATTTTGCTACGCCAAACGTTTTCCCGAATACGCACGGCGATCGCACTTCACCCGCACTATCGTTATAGATCGATTTATATGGGCCTCACGCGTTTTTTCGCTAAACTTGCTTGTACAAGTATCTAACTGCACGACGATGGTACAGTCATGGGACTTTGATAATCGCGTTACCCGGCGTTTCACGAACACCCCTGTATCGCTATTTTCTTTGCGCAGTGCGCGTGCAACTACTTTCGTGTACGCCGGTCGGATCGCTATGTGGCCCGTATATTCGCACTTATGGACCTCTCACAAACTCGCCTATATCGACAAATTTGCGATAACATGTCCGTGCAGCTAACTGCTTGCACGCGTGTCGGATTTGATCGGGATCTTGCTAGTGGTGCTCCTTGGCAGCTCCTGAACCCATCTATGTCGGCCATTTTGTGACATTATGCTCGTGCAGCTAACTAGTTGCACGCACGGTGGATCTGAACGAAACTATGTTTTTTGGGTTCCCCATTGTCCAACGAACACGAATCTATCACCCGTTTTCGCGGCAGTTGTTCGTACAGCTATCTGGTTGTACGGGTGTCGGATCGAATTCGCGACTTGACTATTTTGTTTCTCGTCACTTCGCCGTCACGACCATGTTATTTATTTGCGCGCAAAAGGCTCATACGGCCAGTTGGTTGCACGGCCGTTGGAATTGCGCGGGAACACGTGAGGCGTGTATCCCCTGGTCTAGGATGACCCTCGCTATGGCCCTCTCTCGCCGCAGACGCTCGTACAGGCACCCGGGTGTACGGGGCGCTTTGGTGTTCGGAAATGATAATTCCGTGGTTAATCGGCCTCGATCGGTAACGTCCCGTCGCCATTCTCCGCGAAAATGTCCTACGGCGCGACTTACTTGCACGCGGTGCCGCTCTCATGGTACCGCGCATCGACTCACGGATCTGTAAACGCTCTCGCGCGATAACGCTGAATCACGGGGTTCCCCCGTTCTGATACGTATTTTTACGACCTGTCAAAATAAACAAATATGGGGGAAACAACCGAAAGTAATTTTATTCGTATCACCGCAGGTCGGAACTGAATTATAGCTTTATTAAATAAACTAGTGGTCATCATGACCCATAAACAAAATAAACATATATAACTATCCACGCCTCGCATGGCGTGTCCATTCCCGCTGGAATGTGTCGCTTACACTATAACGCCTATAGGGAATATTGAATATTACTCGCTCATCTCGCTTCGAGCGTGTAAAAGAGAAAACGAAAAGAATGCCAATACTAAAAAAAAAACTGAACACAAAAATTATTAATTGAAATCGGATGCGATCGAAAGAATATTAAAATAAACTAGAATAGGCATGAGATCAGGTACTCATCGCATCCGCGCGAGATGTTGTCAAGTATGCTAGGTGGGCTCACTCGTGATCCCGGATCACGTATCTCGGGACAGTGAGGTGCTCGTCCGCCACGATCCGTGGACCTACCGTCAGCGGTGCAGCGCTGGTGGACGGTGTCTGCGGCTCCTCCGTCGCCGCCTCTCGCTTGGACGTCCCCGTTGCGGCCTCCGGCTGCAGGGTTAGGTCAGTTTTTTGGAAGTGGAGCCCTTTCTAACTATTTAAAGCGCGTCACTAATCTATATAGGTTAGTGACGCGCTTTAAACAATTAAATACTTTTAAAGCGCGTCACTAATTTATACGCCAAAGGCGTGTCCTAAAATCGGTGAGGAGGCCACTATTCTGCACATTTACTCCCCCTCCCGCATATACACAAGGGGTCAGGGTGCAGGATGAAGGGGGGGGGGCGAAAGCCTACCGCTTATACTTTTAATCACTACCCGTAGAAGGTTAAAAAATGATTAAATGTGCAAATATTTATTTTATAAATTATTTTACATTTTCCCCCTTGGGGGTCTAACGGGTGAGAGTTAACAAGGAAGAGTACCACCACTGAACTTCTCTTGTCAAGCACTACAATATAGGGTACCTCCCCCCTCCCCCCAGGGGGGGGTTTGCGTTACCTTAACCACCTCGGTAGGCCATCGCCGATGGTGGTTTGGCTGTACGAGGTCTGTGCTAGGATCTTGCCGCACAACGTTCAAAATTCTAATTTATCACTGTGGATTTCTTAGTTGACATCCCGAGAACACGTTCGTGAAGTTAGTTTGCCCGAATCAGGTCTGTGCCACGTTCTTCCAGCACAGACGTCGAACTCGAATAAACTCACCTTTAGGACCCCCGTCGGTGCTCGGCGAACACGTAGATATCGTTCTTTGTTGGAGACACGGTGCGTGCCGCGATGTCGCCGCACACTCGCTCGACTACGCCGAGGACACGTGAAGCGTGTTCCTCGTGACTCGTATCACCACCTTGGATGATCCTTTCCCGTGGATGATGCTCGTGCCCGACTCCCGGTGCACGATCGTCCGTCGCGGATGTAACTCGCTTATTCGTGCATCAAGCATGCACGATTATCGCTCTATGTCGGCATTCCTCGCGAACGCTCAGTGTGACTCGAGTTTCGTGCACGATGCAGTCTTATGTCTTGGACGCGCGATAACGCGTGCAATTATTCACGCGGGCGCGCGATAACGCTGAATCACGGGGTTGTTCCCCTTACAAACTAATGATCGAGTCGTTTGGAAGACTATCGCTATGCTTACTAACTATGAGTATATTATTTCGCTTAAACTAATCCTTATTCCTACCTAGAGATGAAAAATACCGAAGAAAACTAGAAACTTTGAGTAAAAAACTGGGTAAAAATCAGTTTTTTACTCCGGTCTTCAAAGTTTTTTACTCAGATATGTATTTTCTTTAGACGATTGACGCCATATTATTGTTTTAGAATTCAGTTTTTGCATTCCTTTGTAAGGTTTCTGTGTAAAGAATGTAAAGATAGCTGTAAATAATCAAAATGTAGTATAATGACTAAGTGACAGTCAGACAGTGGCTATGTATGGATATACTTAGATCATTGTCGGTACTTCAATAGGGATAGGGAGCAGAAAATTCAAAGCTTATGTTGTTTGAATAAACACACCTCTTTTGTATTTATTCAATTACTAAGAATAGTAAGAATTCGTTAATTAATATAAAAAATACGATAAGACAAAAATTAAAAATTCTTTCATTTATTAACTTATTTTAAACTGTCAATCAGTATTTATATATCTTTGGAAACTATCACACAGAAAAAAAAAGAAGTGTCAAATCAACACTCGATATGCTTGTATAACGCAAGAATAATATAATCTTGAAATAAAATTATATTGCGTTAAACGAAGAAAATTAGTGTTGAACGAAGAATTAGATAGTTGAACCAAGAAAAAGAAAGTTGAAATAACACGTTGAAATTTTTATAAGAAGATTATAGTGATCTTGCGTATATATGAAACAATGTAATCTTCTTATAAGAATTTTAACGTGTTATTTCAACTTTATTTTTCTTGGTTCAACTGTATAATTCTTCGTTCAACACTAATTTTCTTCGTTTAACGCAATATAATTTTATTTCAAGATTTCCACGTTATCACTAAAGATATTTTAAAATCAAGAATATTCTTTTTTTTCTGTGCACATTTTAATTTTAACTTGTAACACAGCCTCTGGACTAGATCCTGATCAATAGGCCTCATCCTCATCTAGATTTTTGAAAAGTAAATCAATAAGAGGTTAAGTACCCTTAACCTAAAAAAATGATAGTACCGAATCTTGGAATGAATATTCCTTCCTAATACATTACAGACTATTATAAAACAGAAAGAGAACAAGTTGAAGCAAAATATTACTTACTCAAGTATTTAAGATAACCTGTAAATATAAGAATTAACTTAAGAACAGTAAGAACAAGCCTTAGTGCGTACTTAGTGTGCACTGCGCTGTCTGTGCAGTGTGCACTCACTAGTGCAGTAGTGCAAGTGTGCAAGCGCTCGAATTTGCTATATTAGGTACCGCCAAGCGGGCCAAGCCGCCACCGTAACAACCCAAAGACGTTTCCGCTTCAATATTTAAAGTTATAAAGACAAAAGATATTAAATAATACCGAAAACTGAAATAACGTAGATAAGATATTGAATATTAAGAAAAATAATTCTATATATTTTTTCAGAACTTTTTGTAAAAAAAACCGTTTTTTACCGTAAAAAACTGGTTTTTTTACTCGGTTTTTTACTCCGAAGGATAAAAAACCGGTTTTTTTCATCTCTAGGCGGAAGGCCCCCGGCCCCGACCCCAGGATCCCAGGCAGGGTCTGGGTCTTGGTTGCGGGGGAGCTGGCCGGCTGGATGCGGGATCTTTTTACCGCATGCCTGCGTGCCGGTCGGTACCCCAAAAGATGGAAGGAGGCCAGCCTGGTCCTCCTGCCAATGGCGGGAAAGCCCGCGGACTCCCCGTCCGCGTACAGGCCCGTGTGCCTGCTAGATGAGGTGGGCAAGATCTTCGAGAGGATCATTGCCGAGCGCCTCGTCCAACACCTGCTGTCCCGGGGGGAGGGAAGAGGTCTCTCCGACGATCAGTTCGGCTTCCGTGCGGGGAGGTAAACAATGGACGCGATTAGGCGCGTCCTCTCCCGCACGGAGGCCGAGATTGAGGAGGGGGGAGTGGTGTTGGGGGTGTCGTTTGACGTCGTCAACGCCTTCAACACCCTCCCCTGGGAGGTAATAGGGAGGGTGTTGAAGGCGCTAGTGCGGTTCGGCGTCCCTCCCTACCTCATTAGGGTCGTCGGGGACTACTTCCGGGACAGAGGCTTGAGGTACACGGACCGGGACGGGGTCCTGAGGATCAGGCTCGTGGAGCGCGGTGTTCCACAGGGGTCGGTGTTGGGGTCCCTGCTTTGAATCATCGCCTACGACCTGGTCCTCGTCGTGGCCCTCCCCAGAGGATGCTGGCTCACAGGATATGCAGACGACATATTCCTGGAGGTCAGCGGGGAGGGCTGGCGGGAGGCAATCAGGCTGGCCAACGTGGCGGCGGCGAGCGTGGTGCGCGCCATCCGGGCGCTGGGTCTGAAAGTGGCCCCCCAGAAGACGCAGGCGACCATGTACTACAACGGTCGCCTCGCGGGGGGGGCCACCCCCGGGAGGACTCAACGTCCGGGTGGAAGGGACGGAGGTCCCGATCACTCCCCACCTCCTATATCTGGGGGTGTGGATCAACCGGAGGAGGAGCTTTGTCGAACACGTTTCCCGCGTGGTCCCAAAAGCGAGGGCGGTGGCCAATAGTTTGGCCAGGCTACTGCCAAACATTGGCGGGGCCAGTGGGAGCGTGCGTCGCCTCTACGTGGTCCACGGTCCACTCGGTGCTGCTATACGCAGCACCGGTGTGGGAGGAAAAGGTGGACAGCAATGCCCGCTTTGGGGGGCAGCTGGCGGCGGTCCAAAGGCTTATAGCTAACAGAGCCGCCAGGGCCTACCGGACCGTGTCACACGTGAGGGCGACTACCCTCGCCGGAATCCCCCCGATTCACCTGATCGCCAGGTCACATACACGCGTGTATACGCGGACCAAGGCGATAAGGTACGGGGGGGGGGGGTGTCATCACGGCGAGAGTAAAGAGGGCGCTGATGCTCCAGGCCAAAGAGACCCTCCTGCGAGATTGGGAGGAGTTCCTCGCGAATCCCCAGCTGTGGGGCAGGAGGGTCAGGGAGGCCATCCGGCCGGTCCTAGGCGAGTGGGTGGAGCGTAAGGGGAAAGGCATTACGTTCCACACGGCACAGGTGATCACCGGGCATGGGTGCTTTGGTGATTACCTGTGCCGAATCAGGAAGGAGCGCACCACGCGCTGCCATCACTGCCCGGAAGAAGGCAGACACGGCGCAGCATACGCTGGAGTTTTGCCCAGCGTGGGAGGAGCAGCTCCGTGTCCTTCGGGCAAGTGTAGGAGACGACCTCGCCCTCCCGACCATCATCGCCGCGGTGGTGACCGGGGGAGAGGAGGGCGAGGTCAAATGGAGGGCGTTCGTCTCCTTCTGCGGCGCAGTCATGTTGCAGAAGGAGGCAGCCGAACGCGTCAGGAGGGGGGGAAGCACCAACCCCTTCTAGTGACAGTAATTGGAGCGACGGGGTGGGTCCGGGCCGCAGATCGCCGCCGCCACCATGGCGGCGGCGTTATTTTTTACGACGGCGCAGGCCCAGGAGCGGCCCCCCCGTCACGATTCCGGTTTCGGGAGGGGGGGGCAGCACATAACAGTGCCGGGGGAAGAAGGGCGCAGTTAATGCGCACAAGAGGTATCTTTTCCCCCCTTCGCCCCCCCCCCTCGGAACGGGAGGAGGCCGTTGCCGTCGGCGACGCCGGCCAACGGCCGTACGTACGGGTCCCCACACAAAAAAAACTAAAGGAGGAACCGCGAGGGGGAGCGGGCGTGCGGGCGGGGTTTACCGCACGCCCGCAGCATAACCCACCCCTGCTAGTAGGGCGGCGGTCTGGGTGGATGTCCCCCCATTCCGCCGCGGTGGTCTCAGGAGGCGGCTCCAAAGAGCCGGGGGAGACGCCGGCGGCGTCTCCCGGGTTGGCGCCCAAGTCTGGGCCTGGCGCTGGGGGACCCCGGAAGAATCAGTGCATTTCCCGGGGCTCCTCATGACAACGAGCGCCGTGAGGGACATCAGCAGGAGTTTTAGTGGGCAGGGTATGCATGAGCGATGTGCATGCTATACAATCCCACACTCCCCCCGCTTATGTCTCTCCCCGGAGGCCGGAGGGGTCTTCCCCGAAAGGGACTACTGGGTAAACCTGGGACTTTTAGTCCCAGGGATCCCAGTAGTTGAAGATTTCTCCTGCGTAAAAAAAAAAAAAGGCGCAGAAGCCTAAGTTTTTATTTATTCCCACAAATGAGCGCTTTTTTTATTTACTTTTTTTTGCTGCCATGTGGTTATTTTTTTGTTTTGACCCTTAGGCGCAGGGGCACCAGGAAATTTTTTTTGTTTTTTGGTTTTTTGTTTTTTCACTCTCTATACCTTTCCTATCTTATAGCGTTTTTTACTAAGAAGACTAGTGCAATACTGGTGCACTCTAAGGCCCGTATTCATAGTTACGTCTCAAGTCAACACATAAGACAATCTTGATCAAGTCAGTCTTATTCAATCCAGACCGTCTTAAGATATCTTAGGACGGTTTGGATCTGCCCGGAGGCGACGGACACGGCGCAGCACACGCTGGAGCATTGTCCAGCGTGGGAAGAGCTGCGTCGTGTTCTCCGGGCGGAGATAGGAGGGGACCTCTCCCTGCCGGCCATCGTCGAGGCGGTGGTCGGACCACAGGGAGAGGTCAAATGGTCGGCCTTTGTCTCCTTCTGCGGCAGCGTAATGTCGCGGAAGGAGGCAGCCGAGAGGATCAGGAGGGGGGAGGTAGACCCCCCTCCCGACAGCGACGGTGACGGCGGCGGCGGGGGTGAGCGACCACCGCCGCCGCGACGACAACGACGGCGGCGTGACCAGCGCCGCCGCCCAACGCGTACGGACGCCCCCCGCGCCACGGCCCGAAACAGGGCGGGAAGCGCGGGGAGCGCAGGGAGGTCGTCGCCGCCGCTAACGCGGCGGCGCGCACTGCTGCGCCGTCGTCGCCCGTCTGGGGGTGACGGCGGCGGCGGGAGCGGCAGCCACCACGACGACAACGGGCCGCGGCTGCCGCCAAAACGGCGGCGCTGCGCCCCCCGCGTCCTGTCCCCCTCGTCTGGGGGGGGGGACACCTAACGCTAGGGGGGGACGGTCGGTGGCTGGCGGGGGTTTGCCTCGGTCGCTGCGGGCCTTACCGTTCGTTGGAGGCCCGCTCCCCCCGTTATTAGGCGCGGGGGGAGCGCCGAGGCGGCTGCGGGCCTACGCATTTGGGTCCCCCCCCCCCTGCCTGGCAATCATCGACCGTCCCCACCCGGGAGGTCAGCCCCCCCCCGCCCACCACCCCTGCCTAAACGGGGGGAGCGGGGGGGGCTCGGATACGAGAAGGAGCAGCCCCCCCTGCTTGGGAAGGGGGGACGGATGGGGGTGTGGGCGCGCGAGCTGGGGCTCCCGCGCGCCCGCAACCAGAAAACCCCCAACGTGACGGGTGGCGGGCCGGGGCGGGGATCCCCCCGGTCCGCCACAACAGAAGCGGCAGCCTTATAGGCTAGGGGGGGAGGACTAGCCTCCCCCCCAGGACAGGTGCCCTTACGGGCACGGCGCGGAGGGAGTCCCGGATGAATCATGGCGTTTCCCGGGGCTCCCTCACACCAAACGCGCCGAGAAGGATCCCCGCGGGGTTTTAGCCGGTAGGAATCCGGCACTCCCCCGTCCTCTCCCCCGATGGCGGGGGGTCTTCCCCCTCAGAACATCAGAGGGGGCCCTGGGCCACATACCGGGCTTGCCCGGGAACCCAGGGTCGAAGATTTCCCCGCGTCAAAAAAAAAAATTAAAAAAAGGACGGTCTGGATCGAATAAGACTGACTTGATCAAGATTGTCTTACGTGTTGATTTGAGACTTTACTATCAATATAGGCCTTAGTGTGCACCAGTGTTGCACTAGTTTT
Source organism: Harpagoxenus sublaevis (assembly GCA_030770355.1). Classification (NCBI taxonomy): domain Eukaryota; kingdom Metazoa; phylum Arthropoda; class Insecta; order Hymenoptera; family Formicidae; genus Harpagoxenus; species Harpagoxenus sublaevis. The sequence continues at coordinate 13,150 of JASTWR010000721.1, forward strand.
CCCAGTAGAAAACGTTATTATTCCTATCCTTGTGTTCCCATCCATATCTATCCTCTCCTCTTCCCCCCGCCAATGTGGCTGTCACCTTGTCGTGGTGGCGGGGCTTGTGTGTGGTGCGTCCTCAAAGGGTGCGCACAACTGAGAATGGCCACGGATCCCTTTCCAAGTCTTGTTTCTTTTTGAAGAAAGCAACAAATCACACAGATTGGACGACGGCGATGGCGACAACGACGAGGACGAGGACGAGAAGGAGAAAGACGAAAACGACGGGGAGGACGGCGAGGAAGGCGGCAATCACGAAGACGGCGGCGGCGGCGGCGGCGGCGGCGGCGGCGGCGACGACGAAGAGGAGCCTGCGTTTAAGCGTTCGCGGTAAGTACAATTTACATTTTACGTTTTTACAATTATACTTGTCTCGTATTTCAAACATTACGTTGTTTCTTTTCCAGGCTGCTTTATAATGAAAATGTGGTTTCAAAAGAGTGAAACGGAAAGTATTGACATTTACAAGAAAAGGATAATGGTGGAATTGGAATTGTTAGCGAGTATTTAGCCTCTTATATTTTTCCAACACGAGGCCACACGGACTTTCTATACAAAATATTTTATATTATTATGCCTCTCTCAATATATTGCATTCTGTAGCCAGGGAGAAACCGTTGCTTAATATGTGTTCGGCGTATCGCCTTGTATATATACTTGATTAATTTGTCTTGTTTAATTTGATTAATTGTTCTTGTTTATTTTGTATTAATTGCATTTGATTATTATTAGTAGTTATTGTTAATATTCGCGGGACGTCGGTGGATCGCGATCGGGACAATTTTGAATCATGCGACTCACCAATTGGTGCTGCCATCGTTGATCCACCGACGGCAGCTATTACCCCCAAAAAGGGGAGCAAGTACTCGCTCGCGGCACGTTTCAGGACCGCGAGCACTCACTCACCACCAGACACTCTTATCGTACCGCACGAAGTTTCGGACGTCCGATCGCGATCTTCCCCCCACTCTTGGGGACCGATCTTTCGCCTGCCTCGCCTGCTTGCACCTTTGCCTGCTTTGTGCCTGTTTTACGCCTTGCACTTGTGCCTGCTTGCTGCCTGCAACTCTATTGCATCCGCCTGCATGCTGGACCGGCCGAGCCTGGCCACGTGGGGAATACAACGAGGACGGGACGAGAATCGGAGTCAACCGGGAGACGACGGGCGCCCAAACGGTGAGTCGCTTTTTCGCTTTCGTTAGTTTCGTTGCATGCGCATTTCGTTTCGCATTCTTTCGCCTACTTCGTTAATTTAGTCGTGAGGGGGATTATAATTACCCCCCCCCCCTCTGGTCCTTCGAGTATAGAAAATCTCGCCTCCGGGGACGGTCTTACACCCCCCCCCCCCCCGTTCAATATGTCATTCAGCAATTCGTATACCACCAAAAAGTTTTCTTCTGTGCATTCGCTGAAATATAAATGGTACTCTTTATTCAATAAAGACTAGCTACAATTAGTCGTATGTCCAAGTCGGATGTCGCAACGTAACTGATGGACCAATGAGACAATTTCTTGTTTGCAAACGAATTTTTTTCATTGGACCATCGCGGTTAAGTTCTGACATTAGATTCCGACATACGAGTGATTGCAGACACGGCTTTTTGAAAACGATTATGAGTCGGTGTTACATGTTTACTGATCTATTCTGCGAATTTAGGTTCCATCTACGATCTCTGGACTCCGGTGCCCCAGAAGATGAAGTAGGTATACGTAAGGACGATGAAATGGTCCACTCGTTAATAGCGGAGGAGGTTGCAAGCTGGGATTCCCACCACGCGCATCGTTCTCGGAGGATTAAGTCAAGGTTGAGCACTAGCCATATACAGTGCCCTTACATTCCCAGAGCCTTTAGCCGGCATCATAGCTCTATCCGCATGGCTTCCTTTACATCAAAAATTTTCAGCAGCAAGTATCGCGTATCATAAACATAATACATAATGTACTTAATATACATAATAATGTAAAATAAGATTTGTAATAATAATTTTCAAGAACCAATAGGTAATAGGAACACTCCACTGCTACAATGTCACGGTAATTGCGATCAATTTGTACCATATAGACTACGTTTACACGGCGGTTTATAAGCAAAAGTTACAACTGCCGTATACCATCAGATCCAAAACGTTTCTTCTTTTCATCATAATATTCATTTAAATAAGAGCTTTTTTTCATTTTAAACTATACTTTCTACTATGTACATATATCAAAAGAGATTAATTCAAATGTTTAGAGTATGAAAGAGGCTCATATTTAAGTGATCATATTGATAAAAAGATAAACATTTTTGGATCGGATAGTATACGGCACTTTATATAACCGGCTTATAAGCCGCCGTGTAAATGTAGTCAGAGATGGGATCAAACAACAGCGTCTCTTGAAAAACAAATCATGACAGACAGAATTTAAATCATACCGAGGAATGATGCATACATCTGACGAAGAGGTAAGGAGGCTCCAATTAAGAGGGAAGACTCTCATCGAATCTTTCTTCACGTTTAGGGAAAATATAATGTCTCTTCTTTTTTTTTATTATTTTCTCGCATCGTTCTCGGAGGATTCAGTCGAGGTGGAGCACTAGCCATATACAGTGCCCTTACATTCCCAGAGCCTTTAGCCGGCATCGTAGCTTTATCCGCATGGCTTCCTTTACATCAAAAATTTCCAGCAGCAAGTATCGCGTATCATAAACATAATACATAATATACATAATAATGTAAAATAAAAATTGTAATAATGATTTTCAGGAAGCAATAGGTAATAGGAACACTCCACTGCTACAATGTAACGGTGATTGCGATCAAATTGTGCCATATAGACTACGTTTACACGGCGGATTGTAAGCCGAAGTTGTAACTGCCGTATACTATCCGATCCAAAACGTTTCTTCTTTTGATCATAATGATCATTCAAATAAGAGCTTTTGATTTTAAACTACACTTCCTATTATGTACATATCAAAAGCGATTAATTCAAATGTATAGAGTATGAAAGAGGCTCATATTTAAGTGATCATATTGATAAAAAGAATAGATGGGGTCAAATGACAGCGTCTCTTGTAAAACAATTCGTGACAGACAGAAATCAAATCATACCAAGGAATGATGCATACATCTGACGAAGAGGTAAGGGAGCTCCAATTAAGAGGGAAGACTCTCATCGTATCTTTTTTCACGTTCAGGGAAAATATAATGTCTGTTTTTCTTTTTTATTATTTTCACAGGAAATGCGCAACGTAAAGAAATTCGTCGAAAAGTTTCTGAAGTAATACGTCAAATTGAACATGTGCTGCTATATTTTATCGGCTACTTCAAGCGTCAAACTGTACATTATATTAAAATTATTCCATTTTTGCGGTTATTTAATTGTAGTAAATTATATGAACTTTAAAAGCGTTTAAGTAGAAAATCGTTTAAAATTTTCCAAGACATTGAGATGCAGCGCTATTAGAAAAAATATACTTTCTAGAAGAATATCCAACCTTTATAATTTTCATGTGTATAAACACTGTTCAAACACTTTTCGTTATTTTAATGTATTAAAGCAGTGCTCGCAAAAAGATGCACAGTTCGGGCTGTTTCCCGAGGCGACGCCTACTGTCTCCCCACTACCGCTTGATCCTCGACGGCCGAGCCGCCGATCGCGCGCGTGACGTTGTTTGTCAGGAGCGTCGCGTATGTCAGAAGTATGTTGGGATCATACCTTCAGTTAAACTTAAAGTTAAATGGTTAAAGTTTAACACCAAATTTTCTCTCTCTCTCTGTTATTAAGTCTAGTATTATATATATATGTTCCATAATAATATAATTTTGAATTAACGTAATTTTATACCTAATAATATAGTTATATGTATAATAATTTCAACAATAGTTTTCCGCATCACCCATGAGGTACTATTATTGATGCGTTTTTTTTTTATGTGGTTTCCCCAGTAGGCTTATTCCACTAAAAAAGCAGAAAATAATAAAATATATGGCTCGGCAGGAAAGATAAAAAACATTTAATTTCTGGGTCGTTTGCACGATTTGACTAAGGATGGTACATCCACAGAAATTTTGGAAGAATTAACGAGCATATTAGCGAGGATAATGATGGATCGCTCAAAGAAGAACGTTTATCGTTTTTTATTATTTTTATTTTGGAAAAAGAACGTTCGTATAACTATGTGGAGCCAAACATGGAGAAAATTTGAAGACTGAAATTTCTAAAACATATAGATAATGTATTTTCTGGTCCACATATTTCGGACATTCATTGAATGTTTATTGTTAAAATCTTTCTGAAATATATTTTTTTTAACAAGAATGGGTTAATAACTGCATAAAAAGGAAGTAGTTTTATTAGAAATAGACACGGAAAAAATATTTCTTATATTTTATCAAAAGATTGCATATATTTTTGCTTGTTATCCATTCCTCAGGTAATCTACTTGTAGTATTATAACGTTATAGCGGCAAAGAAATAATATTTACTATTGCGCATTGCTTTATTACAATAAGCATTAGTGCACTTAGTACTAACACATGTAACACTATCATTATTACACAAGCAACATTTTCTGTCTTTGTAATATGGATCTTTTAATCTCGCGGGTTTATTTTATGCGCATCCTCCTACTGCGCGTTGATAGGCAATTGTTTTATCTTCTCTGCGCTGTTTCTCAACGGTATTTTACTAGTGAAACGTTCGCGAGTCTTGTCAAGATTATAGAGTTCGGAGACTCATATTGAAAAGACAGAAAGTGCTTTTTGTGCAATAGTGATAGTGTTACGTGTGATTTAATGCTACCTGTGATAGTGTTAAGTATATTAGTGCTTATTGATAGAGCATAAAGTGTTTATAAATATTTTTTTACATATTCTGCATTTTATAGTGAATTTGTGTAAACATTACTTTTTTGCTATAATGCTGATTTACTTAAAGGATGGATAACAAACAAAGGAAAAAAAGAAGTACCAGCAATCTTTTAACAAGGTATGGGAAGAATTTTTTTTCGCGTCTATTCATAATAAAACCACCTGTCTTCTGTGTGATTTTCAACCCTCTGTTATTACAAAATATGTTCTTCGTAGGCATTATAATGCTAAACATTCAAATAAATATTCAAAATATGTGGGCCAGGAGAAACATAATTTAATTGAGGGATTAAAGTTAGTTTATGAAGAAGGTTGCAGTTCGATTTCTCATGTCGATAATACTACAACTTCAACAAAAGCTTTTATTGCATCTTATACCATATCTCATCTTATTGCCAAACATTGTAAATCGTTTATGGAAGGTAAATTTGTAAAGGAATGCCTCATCGCAGCAGTACAGTCATTCGGAGAATCATTGACTTTTGAAGAAACTGCTAGCATTCCATTAAGCCCTAATACTGTTAAATCTAGAATAAATTCTATTGCTTCTTCTGTACAAGAAAAATTAAAATCTTTATTTGAATCTTGTTCATTTTTTTCGTTATGTCTCGATGAAAGCACCGATAATCGGCATGTGAGTAAATTGAGTATTTTTGCTCAAATCGTGCAAAACGATTTTTCATATGTCGAGGAGCTTTTAGATTTCGTTCCATTGCATGGAACAACAACAGGTAGCGATATCTTTAATGCTGTCAACTAAACTCTTGAAAAATTTGGCACCAATTTTTCGAGATGTTCAGCGATTGTAACTGACGGCGCGAAAGCAATGACACGATCGAAAATTGGATTTGTCGGTCAAATAAAGCAGCGAGATTTAAAATTCCCCCTGATACATTGCATTATTCATCAAGAAGCGTTATGTGGGAAAGGTGTTAAACTGTGTAGTGCAATGCAAGCCGTTACCAAAATTATTAATGGTATTAAAGGCGGCCACAAATTTCTTTCGCACAGAAAGTTTCAACACTTTCTCAAAGAGCATAATGCAGTTTATACAGATGTGCCTCTGTTTTGCGACGTTTGGTGGCTCAGTGCAGGAAAATGCCTAGAAAAGTTCTTTGCCATAAGAAAAGAAATTTTGCTTTTCTTGCAAGATGCATCCGATACAAAATATGATGAATTTAAATCTGTTCGGCGTATCGCCTTGTATATAAATCTGATTAATTGTTCTTGTTTATTTTGATGTTAATTGCTTTGTTTAATTTTGATTAGTGCCGATTGGCGCATTTTGTATTAATTGCATATTTAGTTATTTACTCGTTATTGTTAATATTCGCGGGACGTCGGTGGATCGCGATCGGGACAATTTTGAATCATGCGACTCACCAATTGGTGCTGCCATCGTTGATCCACCGACGGCAGCTATTACCCCCAAAAAGGGGAGCAAGTACTCGCTCGCGGCTCGTTTCAGGACCGCGAGCACTCACTCACCACCAGACACGCTTATCGTACCGCACGAAGTTTCGGACGTCCGATCGCGATCTTCCCCCCCCCCCCCTCTTGGGGACCGATCTTTCGCCTGCCCCGCCTGCTTGCACCTTTGCCTGCTTTGTGCCTGTGTTACGCCTTGCACCTGTGCCTGCTTGCTGCCTGCAACTCTACTGCATCCGCCTGCATGTTGGACCGGTCGAGCCTGGCCACGTGGAGAATACAACGAGGACGGGACGAGAATCGGAGTCAACGGGGAGACGACGGGCGCCCAAACGGTGAGTCGCTTTTTCGCTTTCGTCAATCTCGCTGCATGCGCATTTCGTTTTTTTCGCATTCTTTCGCCTACTTCGTTAATTTAGTCGTGAGGGGGATTATAATTACCCCCCCCCCTCTGGTCCTTCGAGTATAGAAAATCTCGCCTCCGGGGACGGTCTTACACCCCCCCCCCCCCGTTCATTGGTCCTTCGAGCCGGATATTCGCGTTAGAAATACCGCCGACCTCTCGCTTATTTCGCTTCGTAAAATCGTTGAATTCGTCTTGATTATAATCGCGAATTGCAATAACGCGTGGCGTGTTAATAATCTCTCGTTCACGCGCGATATCTCTCGTTCGCAATTCTTTAGTTTCGCTTCGCGGCGAGAATACCCGCGTGAATTTCTCCCTCGTCGTAACACGTGCCATTGTCGTTATCTGCATTAGTCGCGAATTATTACAATTAATAATAATAATTACTATGGTTAGTCGAATAGTAATTATTAAAATATAATACCCGAAATATTCAAATCTAGAATATTCTCGGGCAAGCCATACGTTTCGCCTGTTTGTCGGCGGCCTTGACGCTCGGTCGCGAGCCGGGCCGCGCGTACACAGTTTTTTCTACATAGACTCGCGCTCAACAGTTGCGAGACCCATTGTCCTCGCTGTTGCGGAGTCTGTTTTGGTGCGACTCGAAAACATATTATTCCGAACGTCGGAATTCGTACAAACATATTTGCCATCGATCGAGGACTATTTGTCGGCACTGGTTCCGAATATTAAACATTTAGCGCTCTGGCAAAAGTTCGAATATAATTGTTGTCGTACTAAGCGCTTATGTCGTATAGTTGCTCGCGTCGTATGGCTCATGTCGTGTAGTTGCTCGAGTCGTATATCTCGTCGTATGGTCGCTCGAGTCGTATATCTTGTCGTATAGTTTCTCGCGTCGTATGGCTCATGTCGTATAATTGCTCGCGTCGTATATCTTGTCGTATAGTTGCTCGTGTCGTATGGCTCATGTCGTATAGTCGCTCGAGTCGTATATCTTATGTCGTAAGTAATCGCTGGTGACGTAGATTGTGCTCGCGTCGTATGCCGTAGTCGTAGTGTCACATACCACGCGTAGTAGCACCGCGCGCAACACATCCTGTGTCGTATACCGCGTGTCGTAGCGCCGTCCGCGACACATCGTCGTGTCGTATATCTCGTAGCGCGTGTCGTGAGATAGCACGCAGCACAGGTTCGCGTCGTATACCGCGAGTCGTAACAGGTATATTGACGCATTCATACTGCTATTATATTTTAGATTACATCATTGAAAATATATTCTCGCGACCATTTTCCTGTAATTAATTTTTCGTTATCGGATAGCTATCGTGCTTGAGTCTCGTTTGCTTGCGCTTGGTGTCGTTTCGTTGATCACCGTTCCCATTCATCATGAGTGGGGCCCAGAGAACTAAGCGCGAGTTGTGCGTGCGGAGAATGAGGGAGATTCATGATCTCTCAATGCTCGCGGTGGAGAATGTCGCGCAGAGACCGAGTTTTCTCGTTCGATACCCCACCGTGTCTAGGTTAGTCGAGGATTTTGAGACAACACATCTCAAAATAATTCAAAACGCCTCGGATGAGGAGTTCACCGCAGAAGATGCTATCCGCCTGAATTTTGATCAGATGCGCTTCGCGGTAATCGGGCGGTACGAGAAGTTCGTTGGTGCCGATCGAGTGACCACCGTGTCCCCTCAGGCCCCGGTTCAAACGTCATCTATCCGACTGCCTAAAATCTCGCTTCCGCAATTTTCCGGAGACCTTGCGCTTTGGCCCTCGTTCATCGCGTTATATAACACCGCCATTCACGAGAATCGGAATATCTCCTCCATGGAGAAGTATCAATATTTGTTGGCCTCGCTAAAAGGGGAAGCTCTCAACGTCGTGAAGAACCTCCCTCTTTCCGCGGATAATTACGCGATAGCCTACAACTCGTTAGTTTCGCGATACCAAAGCAAGCGGAATCTGGCGGATTATCACGTAGATTTAATGTTGAACGCCAAGCCGTTGAAGTCGGAGTCGGCCGCGTCCTTGCGTACGCTGTTGGATACCTTTATCGAGAATACGCGGGCATTGAACCTGTTGGGAGTTTCCCACGGATTCTTGGGACTACTTGCTTCTCAAATTCTTGTTGGAAAAGCTCCCGCGCTCGCTTCGCGAGAAGTTCGAATCCGAGCACCGAGCGGAGGAGATACCGAGATATACGCAGCTTACGAAATTCCTCTCGGATCACTGTCGAGTCCTCGCATCTGTATCGGGCTCCTCAAGCATGTCACTTAAGTCGCCGTCGCCGAGGAAAGCCGCGTCGGCTTCGTCGCTCGCGACTCGAACCGCCGAGTGTCCGGTGTGCAAAGAACAACATCCCGTATTCAAGTGTCCTCGGTTCTTGAAGTTAACCCCCAGAGAGAGACATTCAGCGGCGAAAACCGCGAACTTGTGTCTGATCTGCCTCCGCGCGGGTCATGGCGTCAGCAACTGCCCGACGACGTGGGAGTGCCGGTCGTGTAAGGCAAAACATAACACGCTTTTGCATTTCGAGCGAAACTCGGGGTCGACGGGCGCCCTTACGGCTATCGGAGCCCCCTCCGAATCGGAGGCGGAAAAGAGTTCGTCGCCGCAAAGTAATGAGCCACTCGTCACCATGACTAGCGTGGTAAAATCGAGTTCGATCGTGTTGCTGTCAACGGTGCAGGCTGAGGCTCTCGACATCCACGGAAACCCTTTCCCTGTTCGCATTCTATTAGATAGTGCCAGTCAACTGAACTTTATCTCGGAAAGCTGCATGCAAAAAGGGGGGTTCGGACGAACCAGGAGTCGTACGATAGTTCTAGCGGTAAACGATACTAAAGCAGCTGCCACTCGAGGCAGTACCTCATTCGTGATTCGGACGAAAGGCAGTCATAATACTCGCATCCCAATAGAGGCTACGATTCTCCCGCGCATCTCCGCACAATTGCCTAGTAGCCAGGTTGAACAAAGAGCGTGGAGGCACTTGGAGGGATTGAGGCTTGCTGACCCGCAGTATTATAGACCTGGTCCCATCGACATCTTGATTGGCGCAGAGATATTCACATCTTTGCTTCGAGATGGTCGGCGGGTAGGGAAGAAAGGCGAACCAGACGCCTTCAACTCTATATTTGGCTGGTTCTCGTCGGCTCGGTGTCGATGCGAGCATCTCAGCCTTCACATTCCTTTCTAACTCTTGACACTTTAGATGCATCTCTTAGTCGATTTTGGCAATTAGACGAAGTCCCTACGGCTTCACCGTATTCACAGGAAGATAAACGTTGCGAGGAACTATTTGCGCAGACCACGCGTCGGGATGTGTCCGGTCGCTTTGTAGTATCATATCCCTTCGCGAAGGATAACCCTTGTTTTGTTGGCACGCGACAAATAGCCTTAAATAGATTTCGCGCACTTGAACGTCGCTTCAAATTAGATGCGGAGTTTAAAATAAGTTACAGTAAATTCATGCAGGATTATTTAGATAGTGGTCATATGAAATTGATCAAGCAGCCGTTCCCAGTGGACGGATCTGTGTTCTACCTGCCCCATCATGGGGTATTCAAGTCAGATAGCACAACCACTAAATTGCGTGTCGTGTTTGATGCATCGGCTAAAGATCTGAACGGCGTCTCGTTAAATCAAATGTTGCGATCCGGTCCTAAGTTACAGCCAGATATAGTTGTGGTATTGTTGAGATTTCGGATCGGGCCCGTGGCGCTCACCGCGGACGTCAAGCAGATGTTCCTTCAGATCTTGGTTGAGCTCTGTCAGTGTGACTACCAACGAATAGTGTGGCGTTTCTCAGAGGACGACCCAATCTCGGCCTACCTATTGCTGACCGTTACCTTTGGACTGACGTGCTCTCCGTACCTAGCAATTGCCTGCTTGTTGAGGTTAGCGGCTGAAGGCAAAATGAGTTACCCGTTGGCCGCGGCCGTCTTGGAGAAGTGTGTCTATGTCGACGACGTAGTAGCAAGCGTCGAGTCAGAAGAAAGAGCCCGTGAAGTTCGGCGGCAGCTACAAGCCTTGCTTAGAACTGCCGGCTTCGAGCTCAGGAAGTGGGCCAGTAGCCATCCGTCGGTTTTAGCCGATCTCGATCCGGAACTCTGTAGTCAGTCGTTGTTATCTTTCGAATCACCGGAAGACCAGTTTCTTAAGGTTCTCGGACTCCGCTGGTATTCTCAATCGGACAGTTTTGGCTTTCAGGTCAATCCGTTGGACAGAGACTGCACCAAACGCACTATTCTCTCCGAATTAGCTAGAATCTTTGGCCCTTTGGGTTTCTTGACACCGCTTACGTTCGCAGCTAAGCGATTGATACAACAACTCTGGATTCTCAAGTTAGAATGGGACGAGAGACCTCCTTCGGAGATATGTTCTAGGTGGGAAAAATACAAGTCGGAGCTCCCCGCACTAACCTCCGTTCGCATACCTCGTACTATCGCAATGGACCACGTAGTCCGGCGAGAAATCCACGGATTCTGCGACGCGAGCGAGCAAGGCTACGGAGCCGTTGTATACATTAGAACCGTTGCCGAGAACGGGGTCCTGATCCGAATGCTTGGCGCCAAATCAAAGGTGGCCCCGCTTAAGGCCATCACATTGCCGAGACTCGAGCTTTGCGCAGCTATTTTGCTTTCAAATTTATTAGAGTATATAGGAAATATTCTCCGGCCTGAGATCGCGATCGACGCCACGTACGCTTGGTCAGATTCTGAGGTTGCCCTCGCTTGGATACGCTCGGCGCCACACCGTTGGAAGACGTTCGTGCGTAATCGTGTTGCCCGCATCCAGTCCAACACAGATATCTCTTGCTGGAAACATGTCGACACCAAGTCTAACCCGGCTGATTGTTGCTCAAGGGGCTTGTTTCCGCAAGAATTAGTGGATCATCCGATTTGGTGGACTGGCCCTGCGTGGCTAATTGACTTCGAACCCACTCAGGAAACAATATCGGAAGTTGATGACCTTCCTGAGGAGGAAGAAAAATCTCGCGTCTTTGTCTCCACAAATCCTGCTGATGTCGTAAACTCCGCCACTGTTGTTGATTCGCTTCTCGATCGCTTCTCGTCGTTAGATAAATTAGTTAGAGTATTTGCTTATTGTTTGCGTTTCGTCAATCGACTTAAATCAGATTCGCTTCATAAAACTTTAGTTGTAGATCAAATTGAATTCCATTCGACTTTACTATATCTCGTTAGATTCGTTCAATCGTGTTGTTTCGCAGAGGATCTCGACAGACTAAAGCACAAGCAGAAGTGCTCGAAACCTCTTCGAAAACTCGCGACCTTCTTGGATGCGCGCGGAGTTCTCAGGGTGGGCGGTAGACTGACCCATTCCGCGATTCCGTATGAAGCCAAGCACCCGGCACTGTTACCGAACAAACATCGGCTCACGGAACTCATAATCGAGCGTACCCATCGTCTACACTTGCATCCGGGGCGCCGAGCGCTACAATATATCCTATCGCAAAATTTCTGGATTCAGGGAGCCCAACAGGCCATTAAACGTTGTCTGTCGCGATGCTATCAATGCTTTCGGGCGAACCCTCGTACTATGCAACCGCCCATGGCGGACCTGCCTCTAGATCGCGTACGTCAGGCTAAGCCCTTTTCAATCGCCGGAGTCGATTATGCCGGGCCATTCTTAATTTATCATCGTCGTTCTCGCGGAGCGACCGCGTTTAAGGCCTACGTTTGCCTGTTTGTTTGTTTTGCCACGAAGGTAGTTCACTTGGAACTCGCATTCTCTCTATCCACCGAATCGTTCCTGTCGGCTCTGAGGCGCTTCATTGCTAGGCGTGGCCGCTGTTCGCGGATGTATAGCGATTGCGGCACGAACTTTGTCGGAGCTCATCGGGAGCTCATCAGTTGCATGCAAGCCGCCTCGGAACGAGAACAGATTCGATGGTCGTTTAACCCTCCCTCTGCGCCACACTTCGGTGGCCTTTGGGAGACTGGGGTCAAATCAATGAAGACCCATCTAAAACGCGTCGTGGGAGCGCAGATCCTCACAGTAGAGGAATTCGGTACTCTTATAACGCAGATAGAGGCCATCCTGAACTCCCGGCCTCTGTGCCCTACTAGCTCCGATCCTAATGACCTCGAGGTGCTCTCGCCGGGGCATTTCCTCACCTTGGAGCCCCTCGTAGCGGTTCCGTATACGGACCTTGAGCCAGTGCCAATAGGTAGGCTTGATCGATGGCAACTGGTGCAACACTTGCACCAACAATTTTGGAAGCGTTGGCATGAGGAGTATTTGCACACTCTGCAGCAGCGACCGAAATGGCTAAAGTCATTACCTGATCCGGTGCAAAAGGACACGCTGGTCCTATTGAAAAATGAAAACGCCCCTCCCCTTCAGTGGAAGCGAGGGCGAATAACGGAGCTGCACCCGGGTCGCGACGGCGTCTCTCGGGTCGCCACAGTGAGGACAGCGGATGGCCCTCTTACTCGTCCTCTGGTGAAATTGGGTCCCTTGCCGATGGACAATTCACCAGAGGACAACCAATAAAGCATAGAAAATACGTCGTATTTTGGTGGGCGGTATGTTCGGCGTATCGCCTTGTATATAAATCTGATTAATTGTTCTTGTTTATTTTGATGTTAATTGCTTTGTTTAATTTCGATTAGTGCCGATTGGCGCATTTTGTATTATTGCATATTTAGTTATTTACTCGTTATTGTTAATATTCGCGGGACGTCGGTGGATCGCGATCGGGACAATTTTGAATCATGCGACTCACCAATTGGTGCTGCCATCGTTGATCCACCGACGGCAGCTATTACCCCCAAAAAGGGGAGCAAGTACTCGCTCGCGGCTCGTTTCAGGACCGCGAGCACTCACTCACCACCAGACACGCTTATCGTACCGCACGAAGTTTCGGACGTCCGATCGCGATCTTCCCCCCCCCCCCTCTTGGGGACCGATCTTTCGCCTGCCCCGCCTGCTTGCACCTTTGCCTGCTTTGTGCCTGTGTTACGCCTTGCACCTGTGCCTGCTTGCTGCCTGCAACTCTACTGCATCCGCCTGCATGTTGGACCGGTCGAGCCTGGCCACGTGGAGAATACAACGAGGACGGGACGAGAATCGGAGTCAACGGGGAGACAACGGGCGCCCAACGGTGAGTCGCTTTTTCGCTTTCGTCAATCTCGCTGCATGCGCATTTCGTTTTTTTCGCATTCTTTCGCCTACTTCGTTAATTTAGTCGTGAGGGGGATTATAATTACCCCCCCCCTCTGGTCCTTCGAGTATAGAAAATCTCGCCTCCGGGGACGGTCTTACACCCCCCCCGTTCAAAATCTTTTTTGCAAGATTTAGACTCGCTTTGCAAACTCGCTTTTCTAACAGATATAACGAACCACTTAAATCATTTAAATCTAAAGCTGCAAAAGACCAACCAAACCATTTCGCAATTAGTTTCGCATATTGATTCGTTTCGAAGACAATTAGTAATATTTAAGAGCCATATAGAAAATAACATTTTACATTTTTATCCATCTTGCCAAATTCTCTTCAAAAAACACGGCACAAGTTGCAATTTCCAGAAACATATATTTTTAATAGATTCCGTGATAGATCAATTTAATACGCGTTTCAAAAATTTTGATAGTCTTAGGACAGATTTAATCCTTTTCAAAAATCCTCTCACTGCGCAAATCGAGGAACAAAGTCTAGATCTTCAGGCAGAACTTTGCGATTTGCAATGTGATCTTTCTCTAAAAACACGATCAGAAAAAGGAGTCAATTTCTTTAAAATTTTAAATACATCGCATTATCCATCTCTCAGAAACGGTCTTCGAATTTTCTTCATGTTTGGCTCCACATATTTATGTTAACGTTCCTTTTCCAAAATAAAAATAATAAAAAACGATAAACGTTCTTCTTTGAGCGATGCATCATTATCCTCGCTAATGCTCGTTAATTCTTCCAAAATTTCTGTGGATGTACCATCTTTAGTCAAATCGTGCAAACGACCCAGAAATTGAATGATTTTTATCTTTCCTGCCGAACCATATATTTTATTATTTTCTTCTTTTTTAGTGGAATAGGCCTACTGGGGAAACCACATAAAAAAAAAAAACGCATCAATAATAGTACGTCATGGGTGATGCGGAAAACTATTGTTGAAATTATTATACATATAACTATATTATTAGGTATAAAATTACGTTAATTCATAATTATATTATTATGGAACATATATATATAATACTAGACTTAATAACAGAGAGAGAGAGAAAAAATTTAGTGTTGAACTTTAACCATTTAACTTTAAGTTTAACGGAAGGAATGGTTCCAACATATTTCTGGCATACGCGACGCTCCTGACAAACAACGTCACGCGCTCGATCGGCGGCTCGGCCGTCGAGGATCGAGCGGTAGTGGGGAGACTGTAGGCGTCGCCTCGGGAAACAGCCCGAACTGTGCATCTTTTTGCGAGCACTGTATTAAAGCATTCATATAGCAATACTACAAGTAAATCCATGCGGTCCTTATTCCTTCTAATATGCATCTATACATTGGCATTCCTGGTTTTTTTTTATGGATAAAGTTCCGAAAAGCACATACCTCCGATCGTTCTGAAATTTTGTATACTATTATATTTTGATATGCTAATTACGAATATGTCAATGAAAATTGGCGCAAAGGTCATTTTCTAGGTAAAAATAAAAAAAAATGTTTTGCATATTTTTGAATTATCTTGATTAATATAGATTTTAGTACAAAAAGTTTCAAATAAAAATTGTACGTCTCTTAAAAACACAACTTTTATGTTCTATACGCTATTACTGTAAAAGCAGTACTTAACGAGAAAAATGTGAGAAAAAACGAGATAACAAAAAATGGTAAATATACCGATCAGGGGACCATCCCTCGATGGCCTTGACCTTGGCATATTTTGTCAAGGTCATGACCCTGAGTGACCTTCAAAAGTTTTTAGCCGTCGCTCGTTGTATGTTAAAAAGTTATTAACAAAAAAAGTTTGACAAATATAGCAGTTATTTTGAGTACTAATAGACATAAATGACTGATATTTATGTGGAAATAGTACATGTATGAACGAAGGAAAGTTAGTTAAAGTAGCGAATTGTTGGTATATTAAGAAAAGTACTATTTAAAGCAGAGAATAGAGAGTATGTGCTTCAACTTACAAAGCACATACATGTAAAGCGCGTCACTAACCTATAGGTTAGTGGCGCGCTTTACAAGTGTGTGCTTTGTATGTGCTTCAACTTAGGAAGCACATACTTTTAAAGCGCGTCACTAACCTATAGGTTCGTGGCGCGCTTTACAAGTGTGTGCTTTGTATGTGCTTCAACTTAGAAAGCACATACTTGTAAAGCGCGTCACTAACCTATAGGTTAGTGGCGCGCTTTACAAGTGTGTTCTTTATATGTGCTTCAACTTAGAAAGCACATACTTGTAAAGCGCGCCACTATAACCTTGTCAGGTGACTGAAACGTTCTACCTTGCGTACGGGGCCTTGCTAATCTTTTCAGTATCAATATTTTTAGTATATGGTAGACTCATCACTTTAGTAAGGCGAAGATTTAATAGATATACAGATTTTATATGTTAGGTGAATGGAATTGAATGTTCATTTGTATTTTTTTTGTTAAGTACTGCTTTTACAGTAATAGCGTATAGAATATAAAAATTGCGTTTTTAAGAGACGTACAATTTTTATTTGAAACTTTTTGTACTAAAATCTATATTAATCAAGATAATTCAAAAATATGCAAAAAAAATATTTTTTTTATTTTTACCTAGAAAATGACCTTTGCGCCAATTTTCATTGACATATTCGTAATTAGCATATCAAAATATAATAGTATACAAAATTTCAGAACGATCGGAGGTATGTGCTTTTCGGAACTACAGCCTTTTTTATTTATAATGTCCATATATAGCATATGCATACACTAAATATACTTATATTTACAGATATGTATATAAGTACATATGTATCAAACAAATACATTGTAGAACCGGTCTTATAATAAATATAGTTCTATTTTATTAATATACAAATATAACAGCTTACGCTGACCTTTCCAATTCTTTTTTACCAACACATGCGCAATCGCTGAATAGAGTCTAATGCCCGTTTTCACCATTAGTCATATTAATCTAGGTTTACCGAAACGTCGATTAAAATGAACGTTGGTTTGAGCTCAGTTTAAATGTGATTGTATAAAAAGATATAAACTTACAACAAAGAAATAGTTAGGGATAAATATGTTAAGGATGCATGTTCAGGATGTAGAGTAACAAACCATTAATTAAAATGTAAGTAGTTTCTTTAAAAAAAGTATAATATGTATATATATGTGTATGTATGTATGTGTTAATCACTTGTGTTTATAAAATATTCCGTCTTACGTACTGTTTAGGGATTGGATAAAATTCGATAAAGTCGGATAATGGGCGCTGTAGCGACAGCAAACGGCCCTGGCGCGAGCACAAACAACTCTCGGGCTCGACCCGAGCTCGCCCGAAATCACCCGGTTGTCGCGCCTATTATTCCGACCTCGCGGTTGCAAACCGCGCACGCGTTTCCTAATTTATGTATACCGCGCAACGCGTTACATCGTGGATCGATGGTGATTCGTCCTTCGCGAGCTCAACGACCCCCGTCGAGGGTCTCCTATCGGGACGAAGGACGATCGTGATCGATCCGCGCTCTCTTCTGTTCGGTCTCTCTAAGAGAAAAGTTGAGCCGGCCGTTCGCGGCAATTATAATATCGGGAGTGTTCTCGAAAGTAATTGCGCGGCGTTCGTTAAGTTTCACCGCGAGCCGCACCCGCTCGATTGGTCGCCGCGTGAAACATCTCATATCGCTTTTCCGTTCACGAGAAGGGAAGAGTGAGCCGGTATTTGTCGTGTTAGCACCCGGTCGATTGGTCATCGCGCGAATTCCGGGAAATTGGTTACGCATCGAGCACCCGTGCAAAGGGTCGCCTCGTGCACACAAGTTTTGTCGCGATCTGCACCCGCTCGATTGGTCGTCGCGCAAAACGTATTATTCCTGAGTTTTCCGTTTGCCAGAGATTCGAAGTGGCGAATCATTTTGACGGATCACGCATTTACACCGTGCGCGGTAGCGTGATCTTCCGAGAAAGAACCGTGTCGACGTCAGTAGTAATACTATGTCGGTTCTGGGACAGGGGGCAATGAGGGGGGGAGGGTGAGGGGCGGGGGGTAATCGAGGGGCGAGGGGGATGACGTCACGCGAGGGGGGGTTTGATGCATCCGGGCAAAGGGTGGGGTGGATGTTTACAAGCGGCGTCTCGTATTACAAAGGAGGGCGAGGGGGGTTGACGTCACGCGGGGGAGGGGTGCCGCGTTAGGGCCGCGTAGGGTCCGCGCGGGGGAGGGGTGCCGCGTTAGGGCCCGCCGCAGCCGCCCGCCCGCCCGCGCCGCCCGCCCGCCCGCGTTCGCGCTCGCGTTCGCGTTCGCGTTCGCGCTCGCGTTCACGCTCGCGTTCGCGCTCGCGATCGCGTTTGCGCTCGCGTTCGCGGGAAAATCCGCGTTTTAAAAAAAAAAACGCTATCCTACCTTAATTTAGCGGACGCCCGTGTCCGCGCCCGACGAGACGATGCCCGAGCTGCAATCTTTTCATTAGGTGTCGCATTTCCTCAGCGCGTCCTCGATTACCTGCACCACTTGCCTGTTAAGCCCCCCAACCTAGCGCTCGCAACCTGGAGATAAAGTTATTGCAACCCGGACGTCTTACGTCCTCTTGCTCCAATTGGCGAACGTGTCGTTCGGCTCGGCCACGAAAGTCAAAATTGTTGACAGGTGCAGCACACACCCCTTCCGCAGCCTCCTCAAGTTTGAGAGGTTGTGCTACGTCTGGCAAATCTGAGCCAGGCGGAGCCATTACGTTCAAAAAGTGTACTCCAGCGGGTACTACGTAATTACATCACCTATAAAGTACTTGTTCCTAATCGTATCGCAACACGATCAAGAAACTATACTTTATAGAAGAGGTAAATACGTACATGACACCCGCGGCTTCGACCTCCCCCTGACACACTAACACACACTTACACACAAAAACTAATAAAATATGGCACCGTGAACGATGTTTTATACCGGCGAGCGACAGGTACAGACTGAAGCGGAACTGCGGCAAGGAACTCGCTAGAGGTGAAGTAAGGACAGTTTGAAAACTGATAAGTAGTCGCTTACAGCGAAGAGGATGATTATATCTCGTGTTACAAAGACGAGCCGCCTAACATTGACGCTCTGTAACGCGCAACACCATAATCGAATGGCGTAGCAGCGAAACATACCGTCGTAGAAGACTGTTGTTATTGTTATTGTTAGAATACAAAATAGAGATCGGCGCGATGCCATAGTTTTTAAACGATCGCCGTGTCGCGGTAATGATCAGCATTTTCTTTATAGGAAGACTTGTTCTTTTGTCAAGGTTTCAGCGAGCGCGTCGCTACATGTTTCAGCGAGCGCGTTGCGACATTTTTCACGCATGTAAACAAACAGCGTTTCACACTACAGAAGCGAGCGCCGACGTTGTGGCGAATGTAACGCGCATATCGCTCGAGTGGAAAAATAAAGTACGTCGTGATTCAGACCTGAAAAAGACTTATTATATTTTCTTCTCTTACGTATTTAGTCATGCATAGTGGAGGGGAAAGGAGATAAGAAATAAAACGTTGTAACGTACATATACGTATAATTTATTTATTTTTATAAGTTTTATAAAAAGATTCCATTTCGTTCTCGTGTTTCGACACTTTCGACCACCAGTTAAATATTTTAAATACGTTTTGTAACGCGCAATTCTTTGTATGTTTTCCGCATCGCACAGTATTAGCGGCATCCAGAGTGTTCAAAGAGTCGATGTCTTCGTAATCCGCATCAAAAGTCTCGACGATCATTTTCTTTCTCGCAAAATCTTCGAGCAGATCCACCAGCCATTCGCATTTCTGAATTCCCTTGACGTACACGAGAGTCGGTGGTGTCTCGTCGTCATCATCATCATCATCCTCTTCCATACCAAACACGGCCGATGTAATGAGACGTTTCACCATGCTGTACGGCACGTTTCCGTCGTTCCTTCGTAAACCGTGATGATTTTTGATCAGCCAGGTAGCGCATGATTTGTCGGAATTCATGAGGAGATTCCACGGCATGGGGCGTTCAAAGATGTAATGCGCCAGAACGGTTCCCTTTCGCAGCACCGCCACCTCCTTCACGACAAACTTCATTCCGACGAGGAAACCTTGCAGGTCCACGAACGTTGGTACGGACATGAGATTTCTCTCTCTTCGATGCGTTACTCGAGAAGAATGACGCGCAAATATGCAAACGTCTCGCGACATTTTTTGCTTTATACCCTGCTTTCCTTCCCCCTCTCTTTATTAATAGTTGTTTTTCGACGTTGCCGCGAACGCTCAGACAATTTTGCGCACCACGTTGGTCAACGGGTTGTACTGAATAACGCGATCGTGTATGATGAGACAGTACGCTGAGGTATTCGGCGGTACATTCTCCATGCAATCAAATTCTATTCTGACATCCACGGTGGCATTTTTGACAGATTTGTTTTGTCGAGAGCAATCGATGACCACTATTGGAGCGTAAAGTAGAAAATTCGGGACATCGAGACACGGCTGAACGTTCTCGCGTCCGTAATACGCTCTACTGAAACGCGTGTACATATCGTACAGAATCGCCCATCTGTGTCTACCAAAGTCCAAATTCATGTCGTCGTACGGATAGAATTCAGAGTTTAGATAGAGTTTCACGTTGGTCAATGTGCAATGATCGAACGTTGTTACTTCTCTGCTCATAACGTTCTTTCGGCCCGTCTGCAGAGCAAATATGACGTATCGCGGTTTTTCGAGCTGAGTCACGGTCTTGATGGCCCACGAGTGTTTGGTCGTGTTCTGCAACAGGGGATACTCGTACAGATCCCACGAACGGAAACTCATACTCAGATATCGTCCGTTTTCCAAGGCACGCAGCATCGACAGTTTGTTGATCTCGTTCAGCAACACGTGAGGCATTCGCCATTGTATCTTGAGTACGTTGATAGCAGGAGTCAACGTAGGATTTCCCACCAGGGAATTGTTATCGTTGCGCGATTGTAGCATGCTCAGTAGCATGCTGAGCGGTACGTGAAAAGTAAAGTTTCTTCGCGTAGAAGTGATGTCCGCGTTATTGAACATATCCCAGCCGGCGTTTTTCAGAATCGTACTCGCGCCCAAACACAGCGACGCGTAGTTCTTGAGCGTTGTTGTTATTCCTACGTTTCTGTTGCGACCAATCTCCACGCCGTCGAGTTCGTATCGAATTTCATCGAACATAAACGCGAAGGCATTATTCGCCAATACCACGTTATCGGGTTCACCGTCTACTCTGTTCACCGTCAATATTCCTTCGACGTAGAGAAAACTTTCGCACGGCAACGTATACAGATGCGGTGAGGTGCCGGCGTATGACGTCAGGAAGTCGTTGGGCGATGAGGCGCCGGCGATTAACGCCAGGTGTTGATGGGCGAACTGGCGCCTTTACAAGGTACTCCTGTACGGTAGGAAATCACTCGAAGGTCTGAGTTGCTGCTCGCCGAGTTTCTTCCTTATATGTTGGTGGGCGACTGAAGCGCCGTCTGGCGGTGATGAGCGTCGGCGTCCGATGGTGAGCGACGAGGCGCCGTCGATTAACGCCAGGAATCGATCGGCGAACTGGCGCCGGCGATTAACGCCAAAAAGTCGGGGCGATTGACGCCGAGGAGTCAAGGCGATTGACGCCGAGGAGTCAAGGCGATTTACGCCATAGGAGTCGAGACGATTAACGCCGCGGGGATACTGACTCTTCTTGCGCGAAGAGTACTGTCGACTGATGTCGGCCACTGGCGCCGAAGAACTGGTTTTGGGCTCCCGCTGAGCCTCCTTATATACTATACTTGGTTGAAAATGAAACACGAGTTAGCCGCTCTCTTAATGCGGCGCGTAGCAGCGTCGCTGCGAACTTACCGTCGCGTCGGTAAGTCGGTGCGCTGCACAATTAGGTGCGCGAACGCGCTCTTTTGGTGGCGTAGACCGCCACATTACCCCCTTCGTTGTATTAAAGTTACCTGAAATCGCACGGTTTTGTGCGATACTCTGCCGCTTCGTGTTTTAACCTCCGTAGGTGCTGGAGTGTCAGGCTGAAGGTGCTGGAGCTTCTCTGGAGGTTTTTCGGTTTGCTCGTGATCTGCCAGTATGTAGGCGGGTTTAAGACGGTCTGTTGTTACGTGGACGGACTTTCCGTTAATCCGTAACTTAAAGACCTTTTCGCCTCAGCTGAGGACTTCGTACGGGCCGTCAAAAGTGGGTTGCAGAGCCCGCGTTGGTGCGTCGTGCCTGAGGAACACATGTGAGGAGCTTTCGAGATCCTTATGCTCGAATGTAGCGGGCGACCCGTGCCTCTTGATTGGTTGTGGCCGTAGGCTTTGCATCGTTTGTCTGAGTTTCTGGATGATGTCATTTGTATCAATTGATTGTGGAGTTTCTTGTAGAAATTCTCCCGGAAGTCTCAATGTCTTTCCGTAGACGAGTTCCGCGGGAGTTGCGTGGAGATCTTCCTTAAATGCTGCTCGGATGCCTATCATGACGACGGGTAATATTTCGGTCCAAGCTTCCGTTGCGTGGCATTTGATGGCCGTTTTTATTTGCCGATGCAGGCGTTCGACCATGCCGTTGGCTGCGGGGTGATAGGCTGTCGTGTGTATGTGCGTAGTGCCTGTGAGCCTTGTAAGCTGACGGAACAGGTCGGCCTCGAATTGCCTCCCCTGATCCGTAGTGACCCGCGTAGGTGTGCCGAATCTCGTAATCCAGTGTGTAAAGAGATTCTGGGCGACTGTTTCTGCAGTAATGTCTGTAACCGGTATGGCTTCAGGCCATTTGGTGAACCGGTCTATAATCGTAAGGCAGTATCTGTAGCCCTTTGAGACAGGTAATGGTCCCACGAGGTCCATATGTATATGCTCGAACCGTCGTGTGGGGCCGATGAATTGTCCAAGAGGCGAACGGTCGTGCCTGTGGACTTTAGATTTTTGGCAGGCGAGACGTGCTCGTGCCCACTCTTGGCAGTCGGCCTTAATGCGTGGCCAGACGTACCTCTGTGCGACTAACTTTGTTGTCGCTTTAACTCCTGGATGCGATAAGCTGTGCAGTGACTGGAACACTTGTCTCCTGAATTGTTGCGTAACGAAGGGACGTGCTATTGGAGTTGACGTGTCGCAGTACAGTGCTGCACTGGTTCCAGGTATCGGAATCTTAGTGAGCCTGAGCGAAGAGTTCCCTTGTAATAGGTCTTGGACCTCGGTATCCTCCTCCTGTGCTCTGGATAGATCCTCTAGGTTGATTGCTGCGTGGATCTCTTCGATCCTTGAGAGGGCGTCAGCGACGACGTTGTCTTTGCCTGAGATATGGCATATATCGGTGGTGAACTGACCGATGTATTGCAAGTGTCGTGCTTGCCTGGGAGAGCTGTGCAGTAGATCCTGCTGGAAAGCGTAAGTGATTGGTTTATGGTCAGTGAAGACCGTGAAGAGCCTCCCTTCTAGCATGTGCCGGTAGTGTTTGATGGCGGCGTAGATTGCTAGTAACTCCCTGTCGTATGGGCTGCATTTTCTCTGAGCCGGATTCAGCTTTTTACTGAAAAAGGCTAGTGGTTGACATTCTGTTCCGTCCCGCTGCTGAATGACTGCTCCGATGGCTGTGTCGGATGCGTCAGTTGTAAGTATGATTTCTGCCTCCGGCTTCGGGTAAGCCAGCATAGTTGCGCGAGACAGGTTGTCCTTACATTTTTCGAAGGCCGCTTCTAATTCAGCGTTCCAAGTTATTGGAACCTTCTTTTTCGTTTTCGGGCCGCCAAGTAAGCCATTTAGAATTGCTTGATCTTTGGCGGCTTCGGGGATGAATCTGCGGTAAAAATTCAGAGTTCCCAGGAATCGTCGGAGTTGTTGGACGTCCTCCGGTTTTGAGAACTTCTTGATTGCTTCAATCCTCTCTGGCGGAGGTCGTGTGCCCTTTTCTGAGACCTCGTAGCCGAGAAACAGGACCTTTTTCGCGCCGAAGATGCATTTGGCAGGGTTTAGAATAATACCGTATTCTTGCAGTTTCTTAAATAATATGCGCAAATGCTCTTTGTGCTCTTCTTCATTTTTGGACGCGACGAGGACATCGTCAATATAGTCGTAGCAAAAATCCAGGTCCTTTGTGACTTCGTGGATGAAGCGTTGAAAAGTTTGTGCGGCATTGCGTAACCCGAATGGCATGAAGAGGAACTCGAACAAACCGAAGGGCGTTGTTATAGCCGTTTTCGGAATGTTGTCCGGGTTAACGGGTATTTGGTTATATGCTCGCACAAGATCTAATGTTGAGAAGATCTTCTTCCCGTGTAACGATAGCGAGAAGTCTTCTATATGTGGGATCGGATATCGATCCGGTACCGTTCGTGCATTGAGCCCCCTGTAATCTCCACAAGATCTCCAGGAGTTGCCTTTTTTAGGTACCATGTGTAGCGGTGCTGACCATGGGCTTTTTGAAGGTCGTATGATCCCTTCTTGTAACAAGAGATCGAACTCGGCCTTGGCTGCCTTTAGTTTGTCAGGAGCTAACCGACAGGGACGGCATGCTACTGGCGGGCCATCCGTGGTTTTGATGTGATGCAGTGTGGCGTGTTTTACCGTACGCGTCTTGGTAGTAGCCTTTGTAATCTCTGGAAATTCTGCCAAGACTCGGTGGTATTCGTTTTCGATTGCCAACACTCTGATCGATTCTGCAGCCCCTTTTTCTGCCGTACCTTTCATGCGTAGACTTGTCCTACCATCGAGAAGGATGCCTCCTTGTAGGTCCGGTAGGAGATGATAGTGGGCGAGAAAATCGGCTCCGATGATGGGCTGTGTGACGTTAGCGGCGATGAAACGCCATGGGAATGCATGTCGTAACCCAAGATCTGGCTGCAATGTGGTCGAGCCGTATGTAGTGATTGTCGAGCCGTTAGCGGCGTAGAGTTCGTAGGTTGTAGGCGCGATGTATCCTGCTGTCATAGAGCGAGGGAATACACTCACGTCTGATCCTGTATCAATTAGGAACCGCTTTTTAGTTTCTCTGCATGTGACGAATAGGCGGCGAGGGCTTGGGGCTGGTCTACTGGCCGCCATCAGTGACCGCCCTGGTCTTTTTCCGACTTGTAGGTGCACGGCTGCGTGCATTTCTTAGCTCACCAAATCGGTTATGGTAATAGCAATGCTTGTCGTTTTTATCGTCCTTCTTTTCTTTGGACGTTCCGTGGTTGCGGCTTTGGCTGCGGCTTCGGCTTCGACTTCTGTCATTACCGCGTTGCCGAGATTTATCCCTCGAAAGTCGCGTAGAGAGCTGAGCGACTTGTTTCGTCAAAGTCTGGATTTGTGCCTCCAGTGATTCTTTAGGAACTGCTGATGTAGCTGTGGCTGCTACAACGGCCTTGTTGGTCATTTCGTGTATGCGATCGGCCTGTTCAGCTACGCTGTTAAGGGGATCTTTGGCTCGAGTGGCTAGCACAGTCTGCATTTGTGTAGGCAGTCTTCCGAGCCAAAGGGTACGCAGCAGACTGTCGGGTATGTTCTCACCCGCTAGTGTACGGAGATGTCGCAGGAATTGAGTCGGTCTGCGATCTCCTAATTCTTCGTGCTCTAAGAGTTGACGTGTACGCTGCTCATGGGAAACAGACATTTGCCGTATGAGAGCTCTTTTGACAGTCCCGTATTTGTCGGCTTCGGGGGGCTGTGTGATTACGTCTTTGATCTCTTTGATTTGACGAGAGTCCAGTTGTGAGATGGCGTATGAGTATTTTGTAGAATCCTGAGTTACGCCACTAAGGACGAATTGTCCTTCCAGTTGTGCGAACCATAGTTCGGGTTCGTCACTCCAAAACGGAGGTATGCGTATTGCGACTTTGCTCACGCTTTCCTCGGTTATCTGTACTCTTTCGTTGCCTCCCGTTGCCATTGTACTACCTTTGCGATCACGTCGGGGTCACCAATTTATGGGCGCTTATATCTTAATTTACGCTTGGTTAGGGTGCGCATAGGAAAGGCCCAAGAATTGTGAATCGCAAGAGGGTAGTCAATTGGAGACAGATATACATTTTATACAAAATATATTTATACTACATACAGGTGTAAATGTGTCAGTGTGTATTTAATAATTTCACTATTGACGGAATCTTCCTTCTGTCTTCCTGGTTGGTGAGGCCCCGTCCGTTGTGGTACTCTCAGTGTTGGCCCAAGTCCCTGTGGATCTGGGTGACTTGGTGAAATTTCTTCCGATGGTCGAAGTCCTGGAGATCCCTGCGGAGTGGACGGTGGGCGACGAGCGCCAGGAGCCGGTGGGCGATGAGGTGCCGGCGTATGACGTCAGGAAGTCGTTGGGCGACGATGCGCCGGCGATTAACGCCAGGAGTTGATGGGCGAACTGGTGCCTATACAAGGTACTCCTGTACGGTAGGAAATCCCTCGAAGATCTGAGTTGCTGCTCGCCGAGTTTCCTCCTTATATGTTGGTGGGCGACTGGAGCGCCGTCTGGCGGTGATGAGCGTCGGCGTCCGATGGTGAGCGACGAGGCGCCGGCGATTAACGCCAGGAATCGATCGGCGAACTGGCGCCGGCGATTAACGCCAAAAAGTTGGGGCGATTGCCGCCGAGGAGTCAAGGCGATTTACGCCGAGGAGTCGAGGCGATTAACGCCGCGGGGTTACTGACTCTTCTTGCGCGAAGAGTACTGTCGACTGATATCGGCGACTGGCGCCGAAGAACTGGTTTTGGGCTCCCGCTGAGCCTCCTTATATACTATGCTTGGTTGAAAATGAAACACGAGTTAGCCGCTCTCTTAATGCGGCGCGTAGCGGCGTCGCTGCGAACTTACCGTCGCGTCGGTAAGTCGGTGCGCTGCACAATTAGGTGCGCGAACGCGCTCTTTCGGTGGCGTAGACCGCCACAATATATTTTTAAATTCTTAGTGCTTCTGCATAATAATGCAATAATTTCAGATTTTTTGCCATCACCTATTACTTCAGACTATCAAACAGTGATAGATTATCACTGAAAAGGAAGCTGTAGATTTAAAACAAGTAATGGAGAATTGTGAATAATATGAAGTTTCCAACGCTGAGCTTTTTATGTAAACTCTTTCAAGCAGAGGGTAACGCAGCTGATGAACAGTATAGATGACATAACTAAATAAAAATCTTAATTATTACAACATAATGATATTAATAATTAAAATTTTTATTCAGTTTGTTATCTATACTGTTCATCAGCTGCGTTACCCTCTGCTCTGATGCTAAGACTGAGTATATTTTCCTATATAAAGATAGAATAAAGGCCGTAGCCGGATAAGAAGGGTCAATGTGCCTTCACACGGATTATGCTCATTTTTTTGCTTTGATTGCTATCAGTGTCTTTTACAATTTAGTCAAATATTAGCCTTTAACATTGAACTGTTTGCTGTAAAATATAAAAATAAAAATTTCGAAAATAATTCATTTTTTGATCGGCTCAACCGATTTTGATATCGGATTCTCTTCCTTTTTTCAATATGATATATCTTCGTCAGAACAACCTGCTTTCGCGCGAACTTACAATAATCAAATTATAATCGCAAATTCTCGTTGTTCACGCTCACAATAATACGGCCCCCAATCTCGGCGACCCCCGGCGCTAGACCGTCGTGGTCTCGCCGGAACGCTCGCCGTATGGCCCGGAGACGATTTCGCCGCTTGCGGGTTTTCTTTATCGTACGGCCCGCCATTTCCCCGGCCGTCGGGTTTTTTGCGTTACCGGCCTGATGGACGGTCCTATTAGGACCCTATTGGCCCGTTCGGCATGCCCTTACTCCCGGATAACGCGTGGCCCGGAAAATCGCCGGCCGCGGTTGTGACGTCATCGGAGACGCCATGGTCGTCATCGGGGGGTTGTGGACAACCCCTCCGTACCGCAATTTCCTACGGGAATCGCGTGGCCTTGGAGTTAGCAGGCCCGTATGTCTAGCTCGCCGCGGACCCCGGAATCGTACTTTCGGTGTCTTCCCGAACATTTTGCACGCTTTGTCATTCGCGAGGGACTTATGGCCCCTGAATTCTCGGTCCGTGTGCACGATTCGCCCGACAATTGTTTGTTGGTAATTTTGGGGTCCTCCCGTACCACTCTACCGAGGTAGATTATGCAATAGGCTGATGGCCTTGAATTTCGCAGGCCGTGCTTTTGATTCGCTCAATTTTTATCGGACGCGTTTCGGCTCTGGTCCTCCGGACGTCCTTCCTCGGTTCGTAGCGCGCGCACATGCGTATGCTTTGCTGCATCTGAAATACGCACGCAAAGGGGCCGTTGCAAAATAGTCGGCGAAATAGAGGATATGTTTGAGTACAATTTATTTTTATTTTAGATGTTTAGACTATCTCCGTCATCAAGAGGAGAAAGCGTTTCGCTCTGTCCCGCATAACGAACGCACAAAACTGAAAAGGTCATCGGTCAACCTCGCTCGCAAATAAACTTTCGGTGATCAAATAATATAGGTATACAAAAACTAAAAACGAAATTAGGTTTTGTATAAGCGTTACACGCAACAACAAAAAATACATTTTTAACTTATATTCTATACATATATATATGCAACGCGCACACTCAACAAACATTTATAACTTAATCTTAATTAACGCTGGGACATGGGTCGACAATCTTCCTGTTCGCTATTTATACTCAGGTTTTTTTTTTTAGGGGGACAGGGGCTCTGGTGGAGTTGTCTTGTCCTCATCCTCGGCGTTGTTCTCTGGCGCGTCGTCCTCCGGACCGATCTTTGTACCGCCTGTCGCGTACCACAGGGCCGCTCGGTCCGCCAACCTCGTCACGATGACCCGTGGTTCCGCGGAGTTGTCCCTGTTGCTCGGTCGGTCCGTCGTCTTGAGCGACCCTCGAGCCGTCGGTTGCAACCTAACCTGCCTGAACCCGAACATGCGCTTGGCTCCTGATTAATCACCGCAGCATTTGCCGGAGCTTAATCGCATATATGGAGTTAGCATAAAACTAACAATACCAAGTCGAAATAATATCTAAACTTACCGTACCTTTTCGCTGAGAATAAAGAGTGTCGATTTTGCGCGCGCGCGCTCTACTCGCGTGTCTCAACGTTTCCAAAGTCTCGCGTATAATATTAAACTTACAATACCAAGGCTGGTTTATGATGGCCGTAACCGTATTCCCGTAATTTAAGGCCGTTAACTTATTGAAAATTTACACTGCGTCTGATTGCGTCCGATGTTTGTCGTACGACGATCCGACATGCAATAAAAGAAATTATTATTAGACAAAAATGTCCTATTGGATGTCGGATCGTCGAACGTCGAACATCGGACTCGGTGTGAATCCTCCATAAGTTTCTTCCCGAATGCGGCCCGACTAGAGCTGCGGTCCGAAGCACGCTTTTAACGCGTAAGCATTATTCTGTTTTCGTTGAAAATCGAATATGAAACAAAGATGGAACGATGCTTTCAGCGCTCTAACAGTGTTTTGGACTGCAGCCTATGGCCGGTATTCACAGTCGGATCCTATATTTGAAACCGTCTTAAGTACAATCCTAATATGCCATAAGCCAATCACAACAGGCCGGCATTCATAGTCCAATTATATATTAAAGACCATCTTAAGTAATGTCCTAAGATGCTAATGAACCAATCACAGAGCCGTATTAGCATCTTAAGGGGATCCTGCAGTGACAGGCAAACTCGAAATCGATTACAACGCCACCCAAGCGGAACTAAAAATGTCGATAATACCGACATTTCTAATCCCGGTTCTAAACCGCGTCTCTCGTGTTATTGATTTATCTCAGGGCAGTGATCACGTAACTTTTCGCCTACGGCAGAAACGTAAAAAGTTTCACGTTATAAATATCTCTTTCTATATTGGTGTTGAATAGAAAGAGATATTGACATGAAACTTTTATCTGTGTAAACATGTATTGAAAATACATGTATATATTGCACATGTATTGAAAATACATGTATACATTGCACACATGCAATGTGTAACCATAAATATAACTGATCCATGCCGCACACAAGTGCGTGCCGTGTATGTGCGTTGAGCGCACCACACACTATCGAAGCTTGTTTATATTATTTTGTACAATTGCATTAGATATTCTTCCAATATATATATGTATATGTATATTATATACTGGATTCATACCCATATGCAACGTCGGAAGTGTAAGGCGGTGTAAGACATATATATTGTTGCGCCCATGCTGAGATGTCCGTTACATCGCGGCGATTATGGCGAATCGCGAAGCGTCCCTTAGCGAACAGCTGTTATCGATCGTTATTGATTTACCAGAGATTCTCAATTGTTCTGGAGCCTCGGGCCGTCGCGTCGCGTTCGCTCGAGACCCTCGAGACCGAGAAATGAGAATCTCTGGTAAATCAATAACGATCGATAACAGCTGATCGCTAAGGGACTATATATACAGGGTGAATCTTAATGGATGCACCAACTTTTTACCATGGGAGATGGGTTACCGACTGCAACTGTAATCAACCGAAAGATCCATAGATGACACCTGGTTGGATCGACCGCTCCGATCGACATACAGGGAAGTCAAAAATTGTGCATCAAGTAACGTGTATCGTATTCTATACATACATACTTTTCTAGTATATCCAACTCTCTTCCCATACAGCACAAAAACCTCTTAAAATATACATATTTAAAATATTTTTTAGGAAGTTTAAAATAATTTAAACTAATTCACAAAAATATTTTTTCAATGTTTCTATGTCCGTCAAATTATGTCAAAAGAATATTTTCAAAAATGTTTTAAAAGATTGCATACAAATATGTTCAATAATATTTGTAAAATCTTTTAGAAATATTGCTTCAAAAAATAAAATGTTTAAATTTCTAAAAAATTTTACAAATATTGTTAAATATATTTTTATGCAATCTTTTAAAAACATTTTTGAAAATATTTTTCCGACAATCTGGCGAACATAGAAACATTCTAAAAATATTGTTGTAAACTATTTAAAAAAATATTTTGTGCTGTATGGACTACGCGTTCTTCTTACACAATTGCTTTCTAATAACGAGATTTCTTATTATTGCGCAACGTATGTACCGCATAAAAGAGATATCATTTGTTTCTGTGTATCTCTTTTATACGATTTTGTAAAAATAATGATTCTTTAATAAAGTTACTTGGTAGCGATTTCTTTTCACGCTTACGCGGAACATTTCAGCGCGTAAAAAGAAAGTTGGATCTGAAGCGGCAAAAATATAAAAATGTTCCACCATTCTTATTAAAAAATGCGTAATTTTACTGCAAGAAATATTCTGCTGTATAGTACTTTATGGA
Organism: Harpagoxenus sublaevis; assembly: GCA_030770355.1. Classification (NCBI taxonomy): domain Eukaryota; kingdom Metazoa; phylum Arthropoda; class Insecta; order Hymenoptera; family Formicidae; genus Harpagoxenus; species Harpagoxenus sublaevis. Next base: position 44,253 of record JASTWR010000721.1, read on the forward strand.
TATAAAAATAATAACTTAAAAAATTAAAAGTAATAACAGTGGACTTCCGCACCACGTGTGAGATACCACCAATTGCAATGGCGCGTTAGGTTTTTAAAAGTGGACCTTTGCCTGGAGCCATATTGTACCATATTTTAAGACTTTTTTCAGTATGTGTAAAGGCTCATACAGATATATTGAAGTCATTTTGCGTAAGAGCGCGCGCAGATGAAAAATTGCATTAACGTGTGGCCGTGCGCAACATATCGCCAATTTATCATGTTTTCACTTTAGATGCTCGAAGTGTCTCCCCTCCATTCTTTCACAAAATATAGCTTTTTAAAATTGCACGACGCACCCGGCGCGCAAGACCCGTGGACTTATTGCACGGCAAGCCCGTACAATTCAATCCCTCAGATCTTGAGCGCCAGCAGGTCGCGTTGCGCAAACTTAATTACTGCTCAAAACTCTTACGCAATATGACTTCAATTTATCTGTTTGAGCCTTTACTGAAAAAGGTCTTGAACTGTAGTATAATATGGCTCCAGGCGAAGGTCTACTTTAAAAACCTAACGCGCCATTGGTGGTACCTCACAGGTAGTGCAGAAGTCCACTGTTATTACTTTTAGTTCTTTAAGTTTTATTCTTTTATATCCATAAAGTACTATACAGCAGAATATTTCTTGCAGTAGAATTACGCATTTTTTAATAAGAATGGTGGAACATTTTTATATTTTTGCCGCTTCAGATCCAACTTTCTTTTTACGCGCTGAAATGTTCCGCGTAAGCGTGAAAAGAAATCGCTACCAAGTAACTTTATTAAAGAATCATTATTTTTACAAAATCGTATAAAAGAGATACACAGAAACAAATGATATCTCTTTTATGCGGTACATACGTTGCGCAATAATAAGAAATCTCGTTATTAGAAAGCAATTGTGTAAGAAGAACGCGTAGTCCATACAGCACAAAATATTTTTTAAAATAGTTTACAACAATATTTTTAGAATGTTTCTATGTTCGCCAGATTGTCGAAAAAATATTTTCAAAAATGTTTTTAAAAGATTGCATAAAAATATATTTAACAATATTTGTAAAATATTTTAGAAATTTAAACATTTTATTTTTTGAAGCAATATTTCTAAAAGATTTTACAAATATTATTGAACATATTTGTATGCAATCTTTTAAAACATTTTTGAAAATATTCTTTTGACATAATTTGACGGACATAGAAACATTGAAAAAATATTTTTGTGAATTAGTTTAAATTATTTTAAACTTCCTAAAAAATATTTTAAATATGTATATTATAAGAGGTTTTTGTGCTGTATGGGAAGAGAGTTGGATATACTAGAAAAATATGTATGTACAGAATACGATACACGTTACTTGATGCACAATTTTTGACTTCCCTGTATGTCGATCGGAGCGGTCGATCCAACCAGGTGTCATCTATGGATCTTTCGGTTGATTACAGTTGCAGTCGGTAACCCATCTCCCATGGTAAAAAGTTGGTGCATCCATTAAGATTCACCCTGTATATATGTAGTCCCTTAGCGATATATACATATATATATATATATATATATATATATATTTGTGTATATATATTTATGAATCTATCTTTTAAGTGTGTGAATCTAATTGTATTGTTTAATGTTTCAGACTGATGCTACCGAAGGCAATACCGAAGGCCCTATAAGGAAGTAATAAGATCAGTCTAGCGAAACTCGAGGAGTCGCATATGCCTAACGAACAACGCAAGTATAACATGTCAGAAGACCTACCACCACATAACCGACTTGAGTATGCACAAGAAGCATCACAGATGAGCGAGAAGAAACGGTAATGTTAATGTAGTCGTAGAGAATAGTATGTAATATTCTGTGATATGTAAGAACAACATCATCTGTACACGGTTTTTAAGGAATATTCAGACAAAGATTCGTTAACGTATCCAAGTAATCAGGTGATTACGTTAATACAAAACGTACACAATAGATTATTTTACTTTTGCGATGAAAATGGACATAAGTCAAACTTAGAATCAGCTTTTAAAAAAATATTTTTTAATAACTACAGCAGTGATTTCTGTAGCAATCATCGATATGATGATATAATCGTCGAAAAGAGTTTAGCGTTTTTAATACATAAGTATGTTAAAGATAAGAAGAAACCGGTACAGGTAACTTCAGGCCATTACGAAAAAACCAAGCAATTTAAATCATTGTGATTTAGTTGCATTTTTTCTGCTTATTTGCATTTTTAGTTTCTCTTTGATATATTTGGTTTTCGAACTCTTTAATTGTACGGTTTTTTCTTTTTCCCACTTATTATAGAATCGTATATTCTGTTATGTGTTCTATTATTATAGACTTTATTTGAAATCAAAATGTATTTTATGTTACACACTTTGACATAAAAATGTATTTTATGTTCAACTTTGAAATTAAAATGTAATTATATGTTACACACTTTGAAATAGAAATGTATTTCATGTTATAAATTTTGAAATAAAAATGTATTTCATTTTGTATGCAATTAATTTGTTCTTTATTGCGCATTCCCTCATTTAATGACGAAAATAACATTATTTATTAACATATATTATTCTATATTATTTACAGTTCATATAGGCCGTGTTCCGATATACACTGCCAGTATTGAAAATCTATAATTTACGTATAACGTAAATTATAGATTTTCAGTACTTGGCAGTGTATTCGGAACACAGCCACAGATATAGAACGTAGTACCACGTCCAGACCACTTGGAGCGCGTCGATCGCGCGGCGGCGTTTCGTGTTTCCACCGTTACAAAGGAGCTTGCACTTCTAATTGTATATGTTCTGTGGTCAGTCCTGTCCTGATCCCGGTCTCGACACGACCGCTCTCCTAGACCAGTGCTGCGATTTCGAGCCCGCGCACGGTGACGAATTTCCCCCTCCACTACGCATACAGAGTGACGCTCGGTCTATCGGTGTGTCGGCTTCGCTCGGCACGCCGAGCGAGAGGGAGAATATCACTCCCTCCTTGTCGCTCTCACATAGCTCGCGCGATCGACGATGTTTTTACGCTGGAAATGCTTTCTCGGCATCTCGGCGTGAATCTGAGTTGCCGGTGCAGGTTAGGTGCACAATAATCAAAGAGCGATCTTTGGAATAGTGTAGACATGATTAGACATAATGTAAAAATGATTACTAAACATGAAAAAAATTATAGTAAAAAAGAATGTTTATCATTCTTGCAGAAATTTTCATGCTTTGACCCTGACCTATGCTTCTATTTTTTTGACAATTCTTTTCCGAAAAGAATTCCGTAAATGTATATACATCATATGTAACTTATTTTAAACTAAACAAATTTCATCCCAGTCATTTTTCGATAGAATTGAATATTTCCAGGATATTAATTAACTTAGAAGTAACAGTTACCGTCAAATTCAATTTCTTACAAATATTACACTCGGAAATATTAATCGTAGGCCAAATAAAAAAATACGTGTTTTCTCTTCTACGGAATTCTTTTCGGAAAAGAATTGTCAAAAAAATAGGAGCATAGGTCAGGGTCAAAGCATGAAAATTTTTGCAAGAATAATAAACATACTTTTTTACTATAATTTTTTTCATGTTTAGTAATCATTTTTACATTATGTCTAATCATGTTTACACTATTCCAAAGATCGCTCTTTGATTATCGTGCACCTAACCTGCACCGGCAACTCAGATTCACGCCGAGATGCCGAGAAAGCATTTCCAGCGTAAAAACATCGTCGACGCGCGAGCTATGTGAGAGCGACAAGGAGGGAGTGATATTCTCCCTCTCGCTCGGCGTGCCGAGCGAAGCCGACACACCGATAGACCGAGCGTCACTCTGTATGCGTAGTGGAGGGGGAAATTCGTCACCGTGCGCGGGCTCGAAATCGCAGCACTGTCCTAGACCGCTTCACCACGTTGGGCGCACCCAACGACTTCCGCCGTACAGAGAACGGGTGCTCCCGTTCTCACCTGGGTGCTCCCAGGGCACGGGCCTACCAGCTGGGCGCTCCCGGTTGGCACCACCTGTCCTTTCCTGCCTCTGGGCCGGGCGCTCCCGACCCCTTTCCGCCGTACGGACAACGGGCTCTCCCGTTGTCGAGCCGGGCGCTCCCGGTGTACGGGCCGCTCAGTCGGGCGCTTCCGACTGAGCTCCTGACCGCCCCACCTGCCTGCGAAACCATATGGCAAGCGTGCCTCCGCGTTTACTCGCGATCCATAAGGTAGCGTGCCTCCGCGTTTACTCGCGATCCGTAAGGCAACGGCGCCTCCGCGTTTACTCGCAAAATCCGTAAGGCAACAGCGCCTCCGCGCCTGCTCGCGAGTCCGTCGCGGTCCGACCGCATCACACCCACTCGTACACTCACACAGCGGCTCAGCGGAGCACACACACACACACACACACACACACACATAGTTACACACTCCCTCCATCTTCGTGTAAAATAGAAGGGAAACGAATAAATTACTTTTAAAACCAACTAGTGTCTTCATGTTTTCTCACCCTGGTCGGCGAGCTAATTCCGTGCGAGAAAACACGACCGTTACATATTCAATATCAAATAGAAACTTTGTTACAATCTCTTGTGAGATACATAAAACGAAATATCCCAAAATACGCAAATCAAAGTTCTGCAGTACAAAAGTTGTTGAAAAATTGATTAATAATAATAAGTACCTGTCTGTTTGAATGTCGAACAAAAACATTATAGGTATAAAGATTGGTCAACCATATATTTTGAATCGTTGCTTGTCCGTAAATTGTTCGTTGTCAGTGTTATTACTCATGCTCTACACGCGCACATGAACAAATAATTACACGTCTCTTGTATGTATAATACTACGAATTGCATGTAATATTGTATGTAATAAATACAAATGGCGCAATTGTATTTATTTACGTTATAATAAAATATGAGGTATGAAGTACTTTCATTTTTCAGTAGCATTGTGTCATGAATATATTGCACGTTATACAGAGAAATATTTTAATTTACGCCGATGCAACAATATGTATATAACAAGTATCAATAACATGTACGTACTTTTAATCAATTCGTATACCTGTCATTGTTGTATTAAAATTTTAATCTTTTTGTCGTATCGACCCAGATAGCACAGCTGATCTTTATGAATTCAAAAAGATCTGAATCTGATCTTTATGAATTCATAAAGATCAGCTGTGCTATCTGGGGATACATAAATCACAAAAAGCAAGGCAGCAGACATGTGAGAGGCCAATAATCTAAATACCTGTATAAGTACGACTTGTAATGAAAATTAGAAAAAAATTTATACGACTTTTTGGACAATGTGCTTCTGTATATTATTTTCATTCGCGAACTGAAATACACTTATGTACAACAGATTTAAAAAATGAAGAATTTTTAAATCAGTGGTAAACAAAGCTTCCATTTGTAAATAAAATACCAAGCTTAGTGTTACTTTTTTCAATAAGCTCTGACAGTATATTATCCGATTCACGAAGTATAAGTGATATTTTCTTTTTTCTATCGACAGTCCAGACTTTATACAAATGAGGCATCTACAACATAAAAAGGAGGATGTGTATAATTAATTAAAATATGTAATACTAAAGTATTAAAAAATGCCATGCTTACAGAATTTTAAGATCCAAAGTTATGAATCAATGGGTTCGTATTTAAAGACATACACAGGAATGGAATGTAAATCAGTTTGAAGGATAGGATGTGGCATAAGTAAGCAAGTATACGGAAATAACAAGATTTTTTCGACATTGTAATCTACACTTTCAATTTTAAACTCTTTATACACGTCAAAATCAGGATTGTATATAATTTTCGTTATAGTGCCCAAAGAATAAGTGTTTACATAACAATTATTTATCAAAATATATTGAATTTTGCATATAGTGAAATAATCATAACAATCTTTACCTACACACATATACATATGTTTTTTATACGTAATACCTCTAAAAGTAACTTGTGAGGATATGTACTTTACATTTTCATTTTCTTTGTCATGAAAATAATTTGTTATAATAGAAGAAATCTGATCATTAAATCGTTCAGATGTGTATTCCTCTGCATTGTCTACTATTGCTGAAGTATGATATCTATTTTTAATATTTTGTTTATTTTGTAAAAATTGATGTTTGTGTGATAATAATTTCGTTAAGTTCTTAAAATTTTGGGAATGTTTGACAGTATTCTTAAAATATCTGTGTTTACTTTCAAATCTCAAGGTCCATAAATGTTTCAGCGGACCAAAAGATAAAATTAAACAGGTATAATGAGAAATATAATGATGTTTCGGTCATAATTTGATATCTGGAAAACATTTTACTCTCAATGATAAATAATCATTTATCTTTTCCTGTAATAATGCAATCTGACCAAAAGATAGAGCAGGGGCACATGTTAAAGAACATATTTGTCGAAGATGCAATACTAACATCCAAACATCATTCTCAATATTCTTGACTGACAATTTATCAAAGACAGCTAAAGGAAATATTAGTAATATTCTTCTAATTTGACTTGCAGTACCTGCAATTCTAGATGAATCTTTTATAGTAGGAATACATACATTTTCATTTAAAAACTTAATTTTTTATAGTCGATGATTTAGAAATTGGTAAGTAAACCAACCTTCTGTCACAAAATATTTAATACAGTACATATATATATAAGATCATACGAAACAATCCCTTCAAAAAGATCATGTGCTATGCAGGGCGGTAATCCTGGATTGCAGACGTGAAAATAATTAAGTTTGTTTAAAGCCGAATCACGTTTAATGCCTTTCACAATTTTCGTACTATTTTTTGCTTCTATAACACATCAATTGTAATCATTTGTAATTTTTATTTATATTAGTACATGTATATTTGGTCCTGTGAACTTGGCACACCATACCTAAAAATCTAAAAGTTTTTTTAGAGTTCTGACTTTCTTTTGAATAGTTCTAGAGTTCTACATATGCATTTTAAATAGTTCCGATGATTAAATACAAAAAAATCGAATTTGAAAATATGGTGCGCTAAGTTCACGCAGCGCACCAAATCATGAAAATCAATTATTTCTTCGGAGTTCTAGTTTGTTCTACAATAGTTCTACAGTTCTGTATCAAATATATCAATAGTTCTAGCAATTAGAAGCAAAAAATCGATTTTTGAAAATCCAGTGCCCAAACTATAACACCTATTTAAGAAAGGCAGTTCTGTAAGTTCTATTATAATTATCCCGTAGTTCTGAACGTGTTCTAACACCGTACAAAATTACCTTTTACAAAAAGGTAAAAAAACGACGATAAGCACGCGTGGTGTACCTTGAAAAAATCGAAGTAGTTATCTTTGTACCTCGAAAAAATCCAAGTAATATCTTTACCTTAAAAAAACCAAAGTAATATATTTACCTTGAAAAAATCGAAGTAATATATTTATTACAAAAAAAAATAATATCTTTAAATTATGCGCCAATTAAATATATATTATATCAAAAAATAACTATTGTTCTTTTAAAAAATGTATTCCCATTAAACTGAAAAAATTAATATAAAATGTGAAAAATTTTAGTGAAAAAAACTTGGCGCTGCTAAACATATTAATATATATATTAATGAAACAATTTCTATAAATGGAAAAAGTACTTTAAATTAATGTGTGAAAGTCTCTACATTCACATTGTTATTATTAATTTAATATTTTAAATTAGTTATTTATTGCTTTCAAATATTTTAAAATTTGGCAGCGCCAAGTTTTTTTCACTAAAATTTTTCACATTTTATATTAATTTTTTCACTTTAATGGGAATACATTTTTAAAAAAAACAATAGTTATTTTTTGATATAATATATATTTAATTGGCGCATAATTTAAAGATATCATTTCTTTTTTTTGTAATAAATATATTACTTCGATTTTTTCAAGGTAAATATATTACTTTGGTTTCTTTAAGGTAAAGATATTACTTGGATTTTTTCGAGGTACAAAGATAACTACTTCGATTTTTTCAAGGTACACCACGCGTGCTTGGCGCCGTTTTTTTACCTTTTTGTAAAAGGTAATTTTGTACGGATATCACCCCTTTTTGTTATAGATCAAGAGACACGGTAGTGTCTCGCGCCAAGTACGCGCGGAGCGAGACAGCCGTGGCTCTATATACGCGACGCGACGAGTTGCGAGTACCCGAGATTTTTAGATCTCGATAACCAGTGAACGGATCAAGTTCTAACTAGGCTTATCGTAAAGCTTGGACCAAATTTATATAAGAAAAGTGTTTTTATTTTTCTGCTACGTGCCCTACGAGCGGAGATATTACGATGCATAGGATAAAGTGTGAAATTTTCAATTAAGATACGTCATCGTCGTCGTCCCAGATCGTGACTTTCACACTCTCGCCACGGCGCGCCGTGGTGCCAGGGGTAGCGCGTCACTTTCACAATCCTGACGTTAATGGCGCTATTTTCCATTTTAGAGCAACAAAGTGTCGCCAGCGGTGCACTTGGTGTACTGAGTGCAGTTGCACTGCCGGTGCACTTGGTGTACTGAGTGCAGTCGCATTGCGGGCGCGCCGCGGCCTGGCGGTGTATGACAGCGCGGAGCGAGATAACCTACGCGGCTGGATCGACTCGGGCTTTGCGCGATTCGGGAGTGTGTGTGTAGTGAAAAACGTTCAAGTCCGGTTTGCGAATCAAGCTCGCCGAGCCGGACTCGCGAGTCAGTCGTACAAAAATAATGGGCCGCTTTAGACGTCCGCGTCATCGAGAAATATTCCGTCCGCGTCGAGGTTATATGGCTTACGATGTTTACGTGTGCGTTCAGTCGGGGCTCGTGCAGTGATAACGTGCAATGTGTGATAAACTATCGTAAGTAAACTATATCGTGCGTGATAATAAACTCACGCTCTCTCTTGCTCGCTCTCTCTCGCTCGCTTGCTCGCTCGCTTGCTCGCTCGCTTAATCTCGTCTCTTACGAGTTAAAGTGAGGTAATTTATATCCTCTAAATAAATCGCGAGAGAGATCGATCGAGTCATCATCATCACACGCGTCAAAGTAAGTGAGGTTAACGTGTGATGTCACATTTACACCGCAGGGAGGATTGATTCGAACAATCCTTTAGGCTTATAAATACAGTACTCGCTCTGCTTTCATGTTGATCGTTTCTCAAGTCTGCTTTACAAAATATGCTTCCCGGAAGAAGTGGAAACATTATTTATTGATTTCTTATTCAATAAAGTTACTAATTTATTGTATATGTTTCTTTGATAGCGATCTGTCTGATGGTGTTCTGTGTTTTGATTGCGAATGGGTCAAAAAAAGAATCGTCTATCTGTTACAACTGGCTACTATCAATGGAGTAGTTGTTTTGTTTCGCATCGGAAAGATTGGATACATTCCACCTTAAGGTAACGTTTCAAATAGTTCATGATCAGATTATCCGCAACTATGCATAACGTTGAATTTTAATAACATTACATTTATGCCTTCAGGAATTATTAGCTAGTAAGCACATTCTTAAAGTGGGGATTGCCTCGTTCGAAGATAGGCAGAAGATTGTAAAAGATTATGGATGTAGAGTTAATGGAACTCTTGATCTAAGAATCTTAGCTGAAAGTCTTAATCTACCGAGCCGGAAAAGTTTAGCTGCCATGAGTTTAGAAGAATATCTTTATTGAGATGGACAAAATGATAAAAATGAGATGTGGTGACTGGGATGCTAGAACCTTAACCGACGAACAAGTTGCGTATGCTGCTTGGGATGCGCTTGCATCTGTTATAATTTATCATAAAGTAAGAAGTTTAAATCTTCCTTTTTATACATGGTTATTGTACGTAATTTTAAGTTGTGCTTCTTAATGCCTGAATTTTATTTGCAGATAAGGTATTCATTATAATAGCAGAGATTAGGAATGTACTTATATAATATATTTAGTAGTGATATAAATGTATGGATTCATGATGTACCTGCTAGAATAGTCGATACGAGGTATAAAACTTTAGAAATTATATAAATTATAGTTAAAAATTTTACACATGTAATAGAAAAATATGCACATAAATGTATGTCTGTTTAAGGTTCAAGGTTCAGCGATCACCAAGTGTGGATAGTATTACTAGCAATAATGATAAATACACTATTAACGATCGTAAAAATGCGATACCTACAAGAATCAAACCGTCATAATTGTTATTTACAAGCGCCTGATGGAGATATATTGTGTACATGCGATCGCAAGAAAGCAGAGTGGTATATTACGAAGAATTTAGGAAAACTTGTGGATACAGATCCATATACGTTGAGATTAAATTTCGAGCCATCTGGACGAGCATTGGGAGAGGTTGGACAATATTATACACAGGTGAAACTTAATCAATGTGTAGTCTGTGAAAACACCGAGAAATTTATTAGGAAAAATATTGTGCCGCTAATGTCCCTCTTTTGGATTATTGAACTCAAAATGCGATAACTCCAGTTGATGTTAGTCCCATAAATGCTTCCAATCGCACACATAATTTATTGTCAAGATATGTCATTGCCAATTTCGACGGATTATATCTCCTCCGCGAGGCAAAGTTTGATCGATCAGTGCTACTGTTCTAATGAATATGTACTTGAAAGGGGCGGAAGCGAAGTTCGTTATTATTACTTTCGTCATATTAATTACATTGTTATAACTGGGCCAAATATTTGTATAAATTATGAAATGGCATAATATTGAATTTCTAAATTAATTCATTATTTAATTCATGTAAACGAGTTCTATTTTTTTACATTAATATTTACTTAATTAAATATTAAAAATTTACATTGTTTTTTTGCACGAAAGTTTCAACGCAGGTATTTATCACGAAAATGCGCGATTATAATTTTTGCAGATTTTTTATATTTAAAATTATTTTCTTCTAAAAAAAATGGTAATAATATTAAAGAAAACAAGAACGGACAAATTTTTTTTTTATCTATTGCAAAATTCAAGTTTTACACGGTATTGCACAAACGATAGATTGCATACATATACAGTGTATACGCGTGTGTCACACGAATAATATAGGAATATAAATTAACTCTTTGATGACTCTAATTAATTTTTTGAATTCGATTGAGTTCTATTTAAATTAGAAGGTTATTTAATATTTGGAGTTATTAATTTAATCAGAATTATATATGTGAAAATATCAATTAATATAAGTAAACAAGAGTACTTTTTTCAATTAATCTTAGTATAACTTTTCCGATCGAAATTTTACTTGATTTTCAATTACGCAAAGTTACTAACGATAAAATGGATATGATTGTTAATGCATGCTATACACTGTATGTCAGTTTGCGGAATGCTCTGCATACTCTATTTGCAAAGTAATTAACTACGCTCTCCGTTGCTAAAAAAACAAGATGTGTGTGTGTGTGTGTTTGTGTGTATTATATGTGTAAATATGCCATAATTAATGTGATTCGAAGAATATATATGATACATATAGAAGTATATAACTTGCAATTCGGTGGAATGCAGCATGCCGACTAGCGATCGTAGACGAGAATGCATTGGTCATATACAGGGTGTTTTGCACGTAAGAAAACCATGGAAAAAATCGAATGCACACAGTCACGAGTTATAAAACTAACGTTGCCTCTTAGTAAATTTAATATGATGTACAAACTTCAAAATTAACGTGCGAACATTATTTGCTACACTGTATTACGGTTAACAATGCTGTGGAACTTATATAGCTTGCGTTTTCGTTTAATGCAAAATTTTTAGAAACACGTTCGGCGACTTTCATTAAATTTTATATAAAAGAGATTAGGAATACTAAGGAATATTTCGAGGTCTACCACGAAAAATTTCAAATAAGATAATGGAATTGATTGAGAAAAGTAAAATATATGAAGTCAGCGCATATAAACTTTTGTCACCATTTCAACCAGATAAATTTACATTGGCTAATATGTAATTCATATAATATTGCGATTTTAAATATCTGCAAATATATTTTAGCTTTTAATTCTTATATAGAATAGTGTTCCTTTTAAAGAGCGCCTTTTATTAATTACATAACGTTATTCATTGTAAAACATTGAGTCTAAAAGTCCTGAACCATCTTTGTTGTATAATCTATATATATAAAGACAAATGTCTCGACTGACTGACTGACTGACTGACTGACTGACTGACTCATCAACGCCCAGCCCAAACCCCTGAACCTAGAAACATGAAATTCGAGGGGTGTATTCCTCTCATGACGTAAGCACCCACTAAGAAGGGATTTTTAGAAATTCGACCCTTAAGGGTGTGAAAAGGGTTAAAATCAATATTCACGGATTTGTCAATATCTCTTAGGCCCGATGAGATATCGACTTGGTTCTTGCTTACAAAGGTCACCCATACAAATGCTCAGAAACGTATTTCAGGATTTTGCCCTAATCAACCTCTGAAGGAATAAATCTGGATTTAGGGGTGAATTATAGAACCCTTCGTATTTCCTGTAAATTAATTAATTAATAGTACTTTTTTGGTTGTTATACTCAGCCCAACAATTACTTTTAAAAAAATAACATTTGCTTCCGTATTCCACAATAAATTTATTAACAAAAATAATTTTAAGGGCCGTAGGGGAAAGTGGAAGAATTTCGAACATCTAAGGGAAAAGTTAAATAAAGTCCACGATTATTTATCAATTATAAACGTCTTTATTTAATTACGAACGGGTTTTGCTTATTTTTTGAAATTGTAATTTATTTGATAAGCAAACACAATCAAATTTATTCATGTACTATGTACTATGTGATAAAGACTAAAAACAAATTAGATGTCAACAAACGTCCTGTATATATGCAAATAGTGTTTGTTCTTTGTTTGGTCGTTCGAAATAAATCAATTTAATTGTAATCTTAGTATTTTAAATCTTAGTATTATTCATAATCTTAGTATTACTTCTTTTTAAGATACAATAACATTAAAATACATTTTAATAATAATGTGAATTAAATAAATTACTTTAAAGACTTGGTAAATTCTCATTTGATATTCAATAATTTCTTTTGAGATTAAGATTACCTTGCAGTGATTTAATACATATTTGGAATTTGTACCGGCTGCGATATGCAAATAAATATAGACTTGAATTAAATCTAATTAAGAGTGAGATATATTTAGTATCTATTACATTTTACTTAAAATTAATATTATATTTATTAATATTATTATTATTACGAGCCCGGCGTTGGTACCAGCGGGCACGCGAACGGCCACGGCCCTGTCCGCGTCTGTAATCTGAAATATAACCTATTTTATAACTATCTTTAATTGTACAGTTTTATACCAACTATTCTTTGCTTTAATGAAGAGACTGTTTAATATATCAGCTATTCACTGCTTCAAATAAAGCAGATAGCAGTTTATGCTTTTGATTAAATTAAAGCCTAATACCCGTGCTTCCCGTACGGTATTTAATTATCGATTTTGACTCCAATAAACTTTCGTTTGATTGTAATGAACAATATTATCTCATGTACTAACTCATGTCTACAATGGGGCGAGAAGTCCTCCGGGGCGAAGCCCGGGTAACCAGCTAGTACTATATAATATACTTAATACATCAGTAGTTATTAAGTATATTGATGGATGGTCCATATCGCGAAGAAATCATCCTGACAAATATTATCGTTTATGTAGTAAAACGGAAAGAGCATTGTTGTAACGACTTGAGCTGAATGACAGTAAGTGTGACTGCGTTTGTTAAGAGGGAACTGTTGTCAAGTACTTCAATCTATACTAAAGAAATCAGTGTATTTGTATAGAATTATTGCGTCGGACTTAAGAGTTTTATTTACAACATAAATATCAATATGTGAACTAGATATGGTAAAGTGTACGTAATAACGCATAAAAATTTCAACTTATTTTGACATAATAATGCAAGAAAGAAACTCATATGACTTTTTGCTTTTGATACTATATACATATATTATTGTACTGTTACGTCCAAACCCCGGGAGTTTCAATGAAAAGGAAAACTGGGAAGCGAAGGAAAGGCTACCCAGAGGGGACGGGGTAAGGAAGGACGTAAGAGAATACTTAAAGGTTATCTCGGGTCGCGCGAGTAAACGCGTGCCTCGAGTCGAGCGCACTTTTCGGAAGGCTCCAGTCGAGGGTCAACGTCCGAAGGGACGCTATTACGCCTACTGCGAGCCGTGCGATCGTTGGTCCTGTTTCAGGTCCAAGGATTATGCAATCCCTATTACCTGGGATCGGACCGTGTACGATTTTGCGAGCGGGAAGGTTGGTGACGAGGTGTTAAATTAAATAATTAGACTTTAATTTTTGAAATTAAAAACATTACAATTATTTATTATAAATGATAAAAATCAATGAGACAGTTACATTTATGTGTATATAGAAAAACATAAAAACAAAACGCAAATGGTACAGTTCATGTGTGGTGTGTGTATATGTGTATGGAGAATACGCGGGTGTTACATGAGTTCGGAGGTCATCGGACAGGATTTATTGAGGGGATGGATCTACTTTGAATTTGACATCCTGCCCGGTTAGTACATTTTACGATTTAAAGAAAAAGAAAAAGAAAAGGATGTATGCCATGAGTGTGTGCGTGTGTGTTTGAAACGTTCTTACACTTGTATTCTTACGTTAATAAATTGATTCTTACATTAATAATTAATTAATTATTATATTTTAATGTATGACCGAGATTAATCTATTGTAATAATTTCCGGAATGATCTCCACGCTCGATGTGGAGAGCGCGGGAGAGGTTGGTCTATTGGTGGAGGGGAACCGGGGTGTTTCAAAAAGAATCTCCGCGCTCGAGGTGGAGAACGCGGGAGAAGGTGTTCTCTCGCGGTATTCGTCGCGTAAGTAAAAAGGGATGGGGGACTGTGGGAGCTCCGGATAGGGGAACCGGTCAAGTTCCTCGGAAGGAACCGGGGAATAGGACGGTCCGGAACAGGGGGAGGAATCGGGGGTGTCGGGAAGGATTTGGTACGCGAGAGAACGCGGGGGAAGGGAAAACTGTGGAAGATGGTGGCGGTTAAAATATTCTCGATGCGCCTGGAGGAGCTGTCGCTCAACGACGCGGGCTCGCCTGCTTCGTGCGTATCGTTTCTTAATTTTCAATGCTAAACCCTTGCGACCCCGGATAGTCACTAAAATTATTATGTAAGGGGTGAGAAATTATTATTGTTTAATCAGTTTGGGAAGTTAAAAAGGAGAAAAAAAAATATTTAACATATATATATATATACATATATGCAAATAAAATATATACATATATATATATGTTTGTGAACCCCGAGGATCCGATTAAAAATCGCGAGTGAGATTGCGGACTTACTGTTTGTTGGGCCCTTGAGCGGACGTAGGTAATAATGAAGTTGGTCGGCGCCGTTGGTCGCGACTCGCGGATCTCGGGCGTCGGGTGTGCTGAGGGTCGTTGGCAGGACCCTGGGTTGGCGGTAGACGCGCACAGAATTTACCAGAGGTACAGAATTTAGTAAACTGATTCGCGACTAGACTGTCGGACTGACTGCGTGGCAGTTTAAAGAAACTGAGTCGAAATGCAAGAGCAATTGCCAAGTGCAAAGTGAGTTTTGGTACGCGGAGTCGCAGTTTTTATATGATTTAAAGAATTTATATAATTTGTACTTAATGTAATTCGACATAGTACTTTATTATATTTCGAGGTCTAGCAGCGCCAAGTTTTTTTTTACAAGAAAAATGTATTAATTTTAATAAAACATGTTTATTTTGTACTGTTATACCTCTGTCTGTAATTGTTTGTGATTAAATATTTTATTTTATTAAAAAATACATATTGTTTAAGTACCTTGTATTCCCTTGTTGGATTTAAAAATTTTTAATTGGCGCAATTTAAAGATATTTCTTTTTTTTTAATAGATAATCACTTGGATTGAATAAAAGGTAACACAATTTTGTGGTGTGTCACTTGGGTTGTAATATTTTTCAAAAAATAAAGATATAACTTGGATTTCTTCGAGGTACAAATATATTACTTCGATTTTTTCGAGGTAAAGATATTACTTCGATTTTTTCGAGGTACAAATATATTACTTCAATTTTTTCGAGGTAAAGATATTACTTCGATTTTTTCGAGGTACAAATATATTACTTTGATTTTTTCGAGGTAAAGATATTACTTCGATTTTTTCGAGGTAAAGATATTACTTGGATTTTTTTGAGGTATAAATATATTACTTCGATTTTTTCGAGGTACATCAAACGCCATAATGTCTATCGACATCGACATTTATGTCTGATAAAACAAATGTAAATATTTTTTGTGTTATAACTTACAAGAATTATATCTGAGAGTTTGACATCCTTAAATGTGCAGTGTAGTTTGTATAAATTTATAAATCATTAAAAAAATTAAGACACAAAATATGAATATATTAGGCAAAGTCAAATTTGTCGAGCGCACATTATGCAGTGTTTGCTATAAATAAATTTTGGCGAAAGAAAAACAGATTTGATACAGAATTTGGCATGTACGATGCTATTGGCAGAATGTCATAGTAGATAATATATGTATAGTAAAGTTTGTTAACAAAATAAGGCAATTAATAATTTATAATACAAACTACACTGCACATTTAATTAAGGATGTCACTGTCAGATATAATTTTTGTGTTATAATACAAAAAATATTTAGATTTAATTTTATCAGATATATTTGATAGTCATTATTAGAGAAAAAGAGTTTGAGTTTGAGTTTATTTGTTATGCCATAGTCAAGACTTTAGGCAAAGGTTGAATGATACAGGGATATACATGAAGTAAACAAGAGTAAAATAAGACAAAAGTTGGAGTAAGTATGAAATAGAAAGACGCAATAACTATGATAAAAAAGTGAGCAAAAGCAGAAATAATGAAGATAATGAAGACCAAATTGCAAGGTAAAAGTATTATTTCCACCAAAGCCAATGCGTCACAACCAAATTTCGCTGAAAAAGTATGAGTGACTGAAACAATGCTGAGGAATTAGGAATCAACGAAATTCGGTCGTGCTCCCTCAGACAACAAATAAAAGTCGCCGCAGAAAATTGACATTGAAACTTAAGACTAACTTAGAGGTTAAAGGAGCAACAACTTATGAACAGTGACTAGAAAACTTAGACTAAATGTGCTTAAACCTAACACGCGCTAGCGCCACGTCCTACTAGAACGGCGGATATCCACAAGGTAGACCCTCAAACAGAACTGAGCTCGAGTGTAAATAGATAGCCGTTGAGCTTTTGTTTAAATTCGTTGAGAGACGAAGACGACACTACCTCGGTAGGAAGCGAATTTTATAAATAAATTCCCGCTAGGTGAAAGGACTTATGGTAAGTCTCAGTTCTGTGATTGGGAATTTGGAAAGTATGAGGTAGCGCCAGCCGTGACAATCGTCTGATGGAGAGATCGGCTCTAACAAAGATCTCGGAGAGGTAGCTAGGAGACATAGCGTGAGATATCTTATACATTTCGATGCCAAGGAAATAAAGGCGTCTGTTTCTAACCGACAGCCACCCAAGTCGATGACGGTAAGGCGTAATGTGTTCGTCGCGTCGCAGGTTGAAGATGAAACGAATCGCTCAATTAATAAGTCGCTGCAGTTTCACATTGAGCTCATCAGTAACGTCGTTATACACAAGAGAACAGTAGTCCAACAGAGGCAAAATCAAAGCTGACACAAGTTTCACACGCAGTTGAAATGTTAAGGAGTTTTTGTGAAATTTGAGCTTATGCAGTGTAAAGTGTACCCTCCTGGAGATATGAGCGACGTGACTGTCCCAAGATAGATCAGAGCTCATGATGACACCCAGATTACGAGCCTGGGAAACAAACGGAATGGAAGTACCATTAACAGAGATAAGAGGCAATTCGCTGAGGTTAATCTGGTCAACGTACCGCCTGCTGCCGAATATTAGTACCTTGGATTTCTTAAGGTTGAGAGACAGTCCATTTGTGGTCGCATATTCAGAGATGACACCAACATCGTGCGCTACCAGCTGCAAAGCAACATTCAGTTGACCAAAGAGACACCTGCGGTAAATTTGAGTGTCGTCAGCGAAAATCAAGCGTTGGGTGAATCTAAGAAAAGCGCCGATGTCGTTGATGAAGAGGGAAAAGAGGAGCGGCCCCAGTACTGATCCCTGGGGAACACCAGAGGTGATAGGCAGCCAATCAGAAAATCCACCGACCAGATCAACGACTGCCTGAGAGCGACCAGTAAGGTATAAAAAAATTAATTTAAGGGCAAGATCGGAGAACCCTAATTTCCTCAGTTTGATAATAAGTAGAGGATGAGAGACAGTGTCGAAAGCTTTACTGAAGTCAAAAAGGACGAGTATCAGTACCTCACCTGCGTCAACGCCACTCTTGATATCGTGGGATAATCTGAGAAGAGCAGACTGGGTAGAGAAACCCTTACGAAAACCCGATTGACGGTCATCAAGAATATGGTGTGAATTGACAAAGTCAACGATTTGGCGGTGCAGGATTTTTTCAAACAGCTTGGAGAGTTCACACAAGTTGGCAATGGGTCTAGTCTCAGAAGGAGAGGTAGGTGATCTAACCTTGGAGAGAGAACGCACTATAGCGCGTTTCCAGAGAGATGGGAAATAGCCCAGATTGAGACAGCAGTTGAAGAAAGAGGCCAAAAGGTTACCAATATGAGGCAAGGCCAAGGCAATAGCAAACAGTGGCAGTTGATCGTAGCCTGAGGCAAAGGAGACAGTAGGTGAAGAAACCATAAAGGAGCGAAGGTTGTCGTAAGATAATTCGGTGAAGTTAAAATGTGGTACGTCAGGCGTAATGGATAGAATGATATTGGAGAATTGAGATTGTGAACAGGAAGGATAACAGTTTGAGACTGAGGAATAGTGGGCATTCAAGAGATCACGTGAAAAAAATATAAGTGGAGAGGAAAGAGGCGATTCAACTAAGCCAAGATTGGCAAGTTCTCGCCAAATCTTGGACGGAGCGGAAGCCGCGCTCAATCTGTTCATATAGAACTGCTCTCTGGCCCCTCTCAATTCAAGCGTGAGACGATTCCTGTAGAGCCTATAAATGTGATTGTCGAGAATGTTGCCGGATCTGCGTGCGGCATTGAAGAGATTGTTGCGATGCCGAATTTGGCGTGAGAGGTCGCCAGTGAGCCAAGGTGCAGACGGACGAGTCACACGAAAAGAATGAACAGGAGCATGTAGGTCCAAGCTTGCAGTAATGTCCTTGGTTATGGTGCTCAGGATGTTGTCAATGTCAGACTCGCCCGGGCTCGTCAGACCAAAATTGCACGGAAAAGATGTAGAGAGCTTAGAGGTAAGAGTCTGAACAAACGCCCGCTCATCAAATCTCTTATAGCAGCGCCGAACTAAGGTGCGACTCGCGAAGGACGGAACCCTAAATGAATATGTTAACTCGATGAGATCATGACCGTTGATAAAAGGAGCGTCAGACTTACTAAAGGATAGAACCTTGCTCAAGTTGTCGACTACGAAAACGTCCAACCATGAGTCCGAAGAACTGGTGTGGAAAGTTGACTGTGACTCAACAATGCTGAGCGACAATTGGGAAACTATGTCCCTAAGGTGGTTAGATTCATAAGATGAAGCGAGGAGGTTGCAATTTAAATCACCTGCAATGATAATGTTTTTGTAGCTATGAGCAAAAGTGGTAAGGGCGTCGACATAGTTGTTAAAATTTTTACCCTTCGGCCTACGATACATGGTGGTGAACAAAAGAGGCTCACACGTGCCATAACGGATGTCCAGTATAAGATATTCAGGCGCGTTCGAGAAGGCGGAAGGCGACGACGCCAAAACACGCGCCCGTAAGGATTCGTGGACGTAGAGAGAGAGAGAGAGAGAGAGAGAGAGAGAGAGAGAGAGAACGCGAGCGGGGAACGCGAGCGTGACCGCGAGAAAGAGCAATATGTACGATAGATATAACCTCGCCACCCTCGCACAGGGTGTATCCCAGGAACCAGCAATCCGCAAGGCGCGAACTCTGTCACTCCAGCACTGCACTTCGTTCGGAGTGTTCGGACGCGACGACGCGGACGTCTAAAGCGGCCCATAACATGTACGAGTTTGATTCGCGAGTCCGACTCGGCGAGCTTGATTCGCGAACCGGACTCGACCGTTTTTTACCACACACACACACTCCCGAATAGTCCCGAAATTTGGTTCGTCGGACGCCGAGCCCGTCTCGTAACATCTCACCCACGATATTGTTTACGAAAGCTTCTTTGCTTACGACCACGATCGCAGCGTTACGATAGATGTAGACGCACCTTAATAATTCATACGATAACTGTCACGACGAACGTTACGATCGTCGTAATGAGCTTACGATCCATCGTAACGCTGCGATCGTGATCGTAAGCAAAGAAGCTGTCGTAAACAATATATCTATGTTAATATATCTAACTATAAACACACTTTTCTTCGCGCGTCCAGAAGGCTGATATGTTAGGTTATACTGTTGTAACGCTAGACAAGTGTCACAATCTTCCGAGTTCAAGTTGAGTCAACTCATATCGTCGTAAGGAACTTAACATTACGATAAATGTAAACGCAATCTCGCGCACCAACTAACGTACACGTCAGTCACGTCACTGCACATAAACATGCTGTCTCTTTCGTTGTCATGGAGACGCTCGAGACTGGCAATATCGCTCTCTCGCTCTCTCTCGCGAACGCGATTTATTTATCGACAAGCGAGAGCCATCTACAGTCGAAAGTAGTGAAAGTAACGCTGGAGGTATATATATATATATATATATATATATATATATATATATATGTCATATGTCCGACGACGACGTGGACGTTTCTTAAATGAAAATTTTCAGGTCTGGACTTTTGCATCGCAATATATTTTTTCGTAGGCCACGTAGGGGAAAAATAAAAATACTTTCATTATATAAATTTGGTCCAAGCTTTCCATTGAGCCTAGTTAGAACTTGATCCGTTCACTAGTTATCGAGATCTCAAAATCTCGAATACTTTCAACATGTATATAACTCGTCGCGTCGCGTATATAGAGCCACGGCTGTCTCGCTCCGCGCGTACTTGGCGCGAGACACTACCGTGTCTCTTGATTTTCTAAAGAGTTCTAGTGATAGAAATTGTGTGATTATTTTTTAAATAATTTCTTTTCCCGCGAGTCGCATTTACGGATATATAAGTGTCGCGCTGGCCGATTTTCAACAGTTCTGTGAGTTTAATTATAATTATCCTGTAGTTCTGAACGTGTTCTAACATTTTTTAAAGAGTTCTAGTGATAGAAAATATGTGATTATTTTCAAAGAATTTTTTGTTCTCGAGAAAGTCGCATTTACGGATATATAAGTGTCGCGCTGGCCGATTTTCGACAGTCCTGTGAGTTTTATTATAATTATCCTGTAGTTCTGAACGTGTTCTAACATTTTCCAAAGTTCTAGTGATAGAAATTATGTGATGATTTTTTAAATAATTTTTTTTCCCGAGAGTCGTGTTTACGAATATATGAGTGTCGCGCTGGCCGATTTTCGACAGTTCTGTGAGTTTTATTATAATTATCCCGTAGTTCTGAACGTGTTCTAACATTTTCCAAAGAGTTCTAGTGATAGAAATTATGTGATTATTTTTAAATATATTTTTTTTTTCGAGAAAGTCGCATTTACGAATATAAGTGTGGCGCTGGCCGATTTTGGACAGTTCTGTAAGTTCTATTATAATTATCCCGTAGCTCTGAACGTATTCTAACATTTTCCAAAGAGTTTTAGTGGTAAAAATTATGTGACTATTTTTTAAATAATTTCTTTTCCCGAGAAAGTCGCATTTACGGACATATAAGTGTGGCGCTGGCCGATTTTCGACAGTTCTGTAAGTTGTATTATAATTATCCCGCAGTTCTGAACGTGTTCTAACATTTTCCAAAAAGTTCTAGTGATAGAAAATATGTGATTATTTTCAAAGAATTTTTTGTTCTCGAGAAAGTCGCATTTACGGATATATAAGTGTCGCGCTGGCCGATTTTCGACAGTCCTGTGAGTTTTATTATAATTATCCTGTAGTTCTGAACGTGTTCTAACATTTTCCAAAGTTCTAGTGATAGAAATTATGTGATGATTTTTTAAATAATTTTTTTTCCCGAGAGTCGTGTTTACGAATATATGAGTGTCGCGCTGGCCGATTTTCGACAGTTCTGTGAGTTTTATTATAATTATCCCGTAGTTCTGAACGTGTTCTAACATTTTCCAAAGAGTTCTAGTGATAGAAATTATGTGATTATTTTTAAATATATTTTTTTTTTCGAGAAAGTCGCATTTACGAATATAAGTGTGGCGCTGGCCGATTTTGGACAGTTCTGTAAGTTCTATTATAATTATCCCGTAGCTCTGAACGTATTCTAACATTTTCCAAAGAGTTTTAGTGGTAAAAATTATGTGACCTATTTTTTAAATAATTTCTTTTCCCGAGAAAGTCGCATTTACGGACATATAAGTGTGGCGCTGGCCGATTTTCGACAGTTCTGTAAGTTGTATTATAATTATCCCGCAGTTCTGAACGTGTTCTAACATTTTCCAAAGTTCTAGTGATAGAAATTATGTGATGATTTTTTAAATAATTTTTTTTCCCGAGAGTCGTGTTTACGAATATATGAGTGTCGCGCTGGCCGATTTTCGACAGTTCTGTGAGTTTTATTATAATTATCCCGTAGTTCTGAACGTGTTCTAACATTTTCCAAAGAGTTCTAGTGATAGAAATTATGTGATTATTTTTAAATATATTTTTTTTTTTTCGAGAAAGTCGCATTTACGAATATAAGTGTGGCGTCGGCCGATTTTCGACAGTTCTGTAAGTTCTATTATAATTATCCCGTAGCTCTGAACGTATTCTAACATTTTCCAAAGAGTTTTAGTGGTAAAAATTATGTGACTATTTTTGAAATAATTTTTCTCCCGAGAAAGTCGCACTTACGGGTATATAAGTGAGGCGCTGGCCGATTTTCAACTGTTCTGTAAGTTCTATTATAATTATCCTGTAGTTCTGAACGTGTTCTAACATTTTCTAAAGAGTTCTAGTGATAGAAATTATGTGATTGTTTTTTAAATAATTTCTTTTCCCGAGAAAGTCGCATTTACGGACATATAAGTGTGGCGCTGGCCGATTTTCGACAGTTTTGTAAGTTCTATTATAATTATCCCGCAGTTCTGAACGTATTCTAACATTTTCCAAAGAGTTTTAGTGATAAAAATTATGTGACTATTTTTTTAATAATTTTTCTCCCGAGAAAGTCGCACTTACGGGTATATAAGTGAGGCGCTGGCCGATTTTCAACTGTTCTGTGAGTCCTATTATAATTATCCTGTAGTTCTGAACGTGTTCTAACATTTTCTAAAGAGTTCTAGTGATAGAAATTATGTGATTATTTTTAAATATATTTTTTTTTTCGAGAAAGTCGCATTTACGAATATAAGTGTGGCGTCGGCCGATTTTCGACAGTTCTGTAAGTTCTATTATAATTATCCCGTAGCTCTGAACGTATTCTAACATTTTCCAAAGAGTTTTAGTGGTAAAAATTATGTGACTATTTTTGAAATAATTTTTCTCCCGAGAAAGTCGCACTTACGGGTATATAAGTGAGGCGCTGGCCGATTTTCAACTGTTCTGTGAGTTCTATTATAATTATCCTGTAGTTCTGAACGTGTTCTAACATTTTCTAAAGAGTTCTAGTGATAGAAATTATGTGATTGTTTTTTAAATAATTTCTTTTCCCGAGAAAGTCGCATTTACGGACATATAAGTGTGGCGCTGGCCGATTTTCGACAGTTCTGTAAGTTCTATTATAATTATCCCGCAGTTCTGAACGTAATCTAACATTTTCCAAAGAGTTTTAGTGATAAAAATTATGTGACTATTTTTTAAATAATTTTTCTCCCGAGAAAGTCGCACTTACGGGTATATAAGTGAGGCGCTGGCCGATTTTCAACTGTTCTGTGAGTTCTATTATAATTATCCTGTAGTTCTGAACGTGTTCTAACATTTTCTAAAGAGTTCTAGTGATAGAAATTATGTGATTGTTTTTTAAATAATTTCTTTTCCCGAGAAAGTCGCATTTACAAACATATAAGTGTCGCGCTGGCCGATTTTCGACAATCCTGTGAGTTTTATTATAATTATCCTGTAGTTCTGAACGTGTTCTAACATTTTCCAAAGTTCTAGTGATAGAAATTATGTGATGATTTTTAAAATAATTTTTCTCCCGAGTAAGTCGCACTTACGGGTATATACGTGAGGCGCTGGCCGATTTTTAACTGTTCTGTGAGTTCTATTATAATTCTCCTGTAGTTCTGAACGTGTTCTAACATTTTCTAAAGAGTTCTAGTGATACAAATTATGTGATTGTTTTTTAAATAATTTTTTTCCCGAGAGTCGCATTTACGGATATATAAGTGTCGCGCTGGCCGATTTTCGACAGTCCTGTGAGTTTTATTATAATTATCCTGTAGTTCTGAACGTGTTCTAACATTTTCCATAGTTCTAGTGATAGAAATTATGTGATGATTTTTTAAATAATTTTTCTCCCGAGAAAGTCGCATTTACGGATATATAAGTGTGGCGCTGGCCGATTTTCGACAGTTCTGTAAGTTCTATTATAATTATCCCGTAGTTCTGAACGTGTTCTAACATTTTCCAAAGAGTTCTAGTGATAGAAATTATGTGATTATTTTTAAATAATTTCTTTTGCCGAGAAAGTCGCATTTACGGGTATATAAGTGAGGCGCTGGCCGATTTTCAACTGTTCTGTAAGTTCTTTTATAATTATTTTGTAGTTCTGAACGTGTTCTAACATTTTCTAAAGAGTTCTAGTGATAGAAATTATGTGATGATTTTTAAAATAATTTTTCTCCCGAGAAAGTCGCACTTACGGGTATATAAGTGAGGCGCTGGCCGATTTTCAACTGTTCTGTGAGTTCTATTATAATTATCCTGTAGTTCTGAACGTGTTCTAACATTTTCTAAAGAGTTCTAGTGATAGAAATTATGTGATTGTTTTTTAAATAATTTCTTTTCCCGAGAAAGTCGCATTTACGGACATATAAGTGTGGCGCTGGCCGATTTTCGACAGTTCTGTAAGTTCTATTATAATTATCCCGCAGTTCTGAACGTATTCTAACATTTTCCAAAGAGTTTTAGTGATAAAAATTATGTGACTATTTTTTAAATAATTTTTCTCCCGAGAAAGTCGCACTTACGGGTATATAAGTGAGGCGCTGGCCGATTTTCAACTGTTCTGTGAGTTCTATTATAATTATCCTGTAGTTCTGAACGTGTTCTAACATTTTCTAAAGAGTTCTAGTGATAGAAATTATGTGATTGTTTTTTAAATAATTTCTTTTCCCGAGAAGTCGCATTTACGGATATATAAGTGTCGGCGCTGGCCGATTTTCGACAGTTCTGTGAGTTCTATTATAATTATCCTGTAGTTCTGAACGTGTTCTAACATTTTCCAAAGAGTTTTAGTGATAAAAATTATGTGACTATTTTTTAAATAATTTTTCTCCCGAGAAAGTCGCACTTACGGGTATATAAGTGAGGCGCTGGCCGATTTTCAACTGTTCTGTGAGTCCTATTATAATTATCCTGTAGTTCTGAACGTGTTCTAACATTTTCTAAAGAGTTCTAGTGATAGAAATTATGTGATTATTTTTTAAATAATTTTTTTCCCGAGAAGTCGCATTTACGGATATATAAGTGTCGGCGCTGGCCGATTTTCGACAGTTCTGTGAGTTCTATTATAATTATCCTGTAGTTCTGAACGTGTTCTAACATTTTCCAAAGAGTTTTAGTGATAAAAATTATGTGACTATTTTTTAAATAATTTTTCTCCCGAGAAAGTCGCACTTACGGGTATATAAGTGAGGCGCTGGCCGATTTTCAACTGTTCTGTGAGTTCTATTATAATTATCCTGTAGTTCTGAACGTGTTCTAACATTTTCTAAAGAGTTCTAGTGATAGAAATTATGTGATTGTTTTTTAAATAATTTCTTTTCCCGAGAAAGTCGCATTTACGGACATATAAGTGTGGCGCTGGCCGATTTTCGACAGTTCTGTAAGTTCTATTATAATTATCCCGCAGTTCTGAACGTATTCTAACATTTTCCAAAGAGTTTTAGTGATAAAAATTATGTGACTATTTTTTAAATAATTTTTCTCCCGAGAAAGTCGCACTTACGGGTATATAAGTGAGGCGCTGGCCGATTTTCAACTGTTCTGTGAGTTCTATTATAATTATCCTGTAGTTCTGAACGTGTTCTAACATTTTCTAAAGAGTTCTAGTGATAGAAATTATGTGATTGTTTTTTAAATAATTTCTTTTCCCGAGAAAGTCGCATTTACAAACATATAAGTGTCGCGCTGGCCGATTTTCGACAATCCTGTGAGTTTTATTATAATTATCCTGTAGTTCTGAACGTGTTCTAACATTTTCCAAAGTTCTAGTGATAGAAATTATGTGATGATTTTTAAAATAATTTTTCTCCCGAGAAAGTCGCACTTACGGGTATATAAGTGAGGCGCTGGCCGATTTTTAACTGTTCTGTGAGTTCTATTATAATTCTCCTGTAGTTCTGAACGTGTTCTAACATTTTCTAAAGAGTTCTAGTGATACAAATTATGTGATTGTTTTTTAAATAATTTTTTTCCCGAGAGTCGCATTTACGGATATATAAGTGTCGCGCTGGCCGATTTTCGACAGTCCTGTGAGTTTTATTATAATTATCCTGTAGTTCTGAACGTGTTCTAACATTTTCCATAGTTCTAGTGATAGAAATTATGTGATGATTTTTTAAATAATTTTTCTCCCGAGAAAGTCGCATTTACGGATATATAAGTGTGGCGCTGGCCGATTTTCGACAGTTCTGTAAGTTCTATTATAATTATCCCGTAGTTCTGAACGTGTTCTAACATTTTCCAAAGAGTTCTAGTGATAGAAATTATGTGATTATTTTTAAATAATTTTTTTTTCGAGAAAGTCGCATTTACGAATATAAGTGTGGCGCTGGCCGATATTCGACAGTTCTGTAAGTTCTATTATAATTATCCCGTAGCTCTGAACGTATTCTAACATTTTCCAAAGAGTTTTAGTGGTAAAAATTATGTGACTATTTTTGAAATAATTTTTCTCCCGAGAAAGTCGCACTTACGGGTATATAAATGAGGCGCTGGCCGATTTTCAACTGTTCTGTGAGTTCTATTATAATTATCCTGTAGTTCTGAACGTGTTCTAACATTTTCTAAAGAGTTCTAGTGATAGAAATTATGTGATTGTTTTTTAAATAATTTCTTTTCCCGAGAAAGTCGCATTTGCGGACATATAAGTGTGGCGCTGGCCGATTTTCGACAGTTCTGTAAGTTTATTATAATTATCCCGCAGTTCTGAACGTGTTCTAACATTTTCCAAAAAGTTCTAGTGATAGAAAATTATGTGATATTTTTTAAATAATTTTTTCTCCCGAGAAAGTCGCACTTACGGATATATAAGTGTAGGCGCTGGCCGATTTTCGACAGTTCTGTGAAGTTCTATTATAATTATCCCTGTAGTTCTGAACGTGTTCTAACATTTTCCAAAGAGTTCTAGTGATAGAAATTATGTGATTGATTTTTTAAATAATTTTTTTCCGAGAAGTCGCATTTACGGATATATAAGTGTAGGCGCTGGCCGATTTTCGACAGTTCTGTGAGTTCTATTATAATTATCCTGTAGTTCTGAACGTGTTCTAACATTTTCTAAAGAGTTCTAGTGATAGAAATTATGTGATGATTTTTTAAATAATTTCTTTTCCCGAGAAAGTCGCATTTACGGACATATAAGTGTGGCGCTGGCCGATTTTCGACAGTTCTGTAAGTTCTATTATAATTATCCCGCAGTTCTGAACGTATTCTAACATTTTCCAAAGAGTTTTAGTGATAAAAATTATGTGACTATTTTTTAAATAATTTTTCTCCCGAGAAAGTCGCACTTACGGGTATATAAGTGAGGCGCTGGCCGATTTTCAACTGTTCTGTGAGTTCTATTATAATTATCCTGTAGTTCTGAACGTGTTCTAACATTTTCTAAAGAGTTCTAGTGATAGAAATTATGTGATTGTTTTTTAAATAATTTCTTTTCCCGAGAAAGTCGCATTTACGGACATATAAGTGTGGCGCTGGCCGATTTTCGACAGTTCTGTGAGTTCTATTATAATTATCCCTGTAGTTCTGAACGTGTTCTAACATTTTCCAAGAGTTCTAGTGATAGAAAATTATGTGACTATTTTTTAAATAATTTTTTCTCCCGAGAAAGTCGCACTTACGGTATATAAGTGAGGCGCTGGCCGATTTTCAACTGTTCTGTGAGTTCTATTATAATTATCCTGTAGTTCTGAACGTGTTCTAACATTTTCTAAAGAGTTCTAGTGATAGAAATTATGTGATTGTTTTTTAAATAATTTTTTTCCCGAGAGTCGCATTTACGGATATATAAGTGTCGCGCTGGCCGATTTTCGACAGTTCTGTGAGTTTTATTATAATTATCCTGTAGTTCTGAACGTGTTCTAACATTTTCCAAAGAGTTCTAGTGATAGAAATTATGTGACTATTTTTTAAATAATTTTTCTCCCGAGAAAGTCGCACTTACGGGTATATAAGTGAGGCGCTGGCCGATTTTCAACTGTTCTGTGAGTTCTATTATAATTATCCTGTAGTTCTGAACGTGTTCTAACATTTTCTAAAGAGTTCTAGTGATAGAAATTATGTGATTGTTTTTTAAATAATTTTTTTCCCGAGAGTCGCATTTACGGATATATAAGTGTCGCGCTGGCCGATTTTCGACAGTCCTGTGAGTTTTATTATAATTATCCTGTAGTTCTGAACGTGTTCTAACATTTTCCAAAGTTCTAGTGATAGAAATTATGTGATGATTTTTTAAATAATTTTTTTCCCGAGAAAGTCGCATTTACGGATATATAAGTGTGGCGCTGGCCGATTTTCGACAGTTCTGTAAGTTCTATTATAATTATCCCGTAGTTCTGAACGTGTTCTAACATTTTCCAAAGAGTTCTAGTGATAGAAATTATGTGATTATTTTTTAAATAATTTCTTTTGCCGAGAAAGTCGCATTTACGGACATATAAGTGTGGCGCTGGCAGATTTTCGACAGTCCTGTGAGTTTTATTATAATTATCCTGTAGTTCTGAACGTGTTCTAACATTTTCCAAAGTTCTAGTGATAGAAATTATGTGATGATTTTTTAAATAATTTTTTTCCCGAGAAGTCGCATTTACGGAATATATAAGTGTGGCGCTGGCCGATTTTCGACAGTTCTGTGAGTTTTATTATAATTATCCCGTAGTTCTGAACGTGTTCTAACATTTTCCAAAGAGTTCTAGTGATAGAAATTATGTGATGATTTTTTAAATAATTTTTTTCCCGAGAAAGTCGCATTTACGGAATATAAGTGTGGCGCTGGCCGATTTTCGACAGTTCTGTAAGTTTATTATAATTATCCCGTAGTTCTGAACGTATTCTAACATTTTCCAAAGAGTTCTAGTGATAGAAAATTATGTGACTATTTTTTAAATAATTTTTCTCCCGAGAAAGTCGCACTTACGGGTATATAAGTGAGGCGCTGGCCGATTTTCGACAGTTCTGTGAGTTCTATTATAATTATCCTGTAGTTCTGAACGTGTTCTAACATTTTCTAAAGAGTTCTAGTGATAGAAATTATGTGATTGTTTTTTAAATAATTTCTTTTCCCGAGAAAGTCGCATTTACGGACATATAAGTGTGGCGCTGGCCGATTTTCGACAGTTCTGTAAGTTTAATTATAATTATCCCGCAGTTCTGAACGTATTCTAACATTTTCCAAAGAGTTTTAGTGATAAAAATTATGTGACTATTTTTTAAATAATTTTTCTCCCGAGAAAGTCGCACTTACGGGTATATAAGTGAGGCGCTGGCCGATTTTCGACAGTTCTGTGACTTCTATTATAATTATCCTGTAGTTCTGAACGTGTTCTAACATTTTCTAAAGAGTTCTAGTGATAGAAATTATGTGATTGTTTTTTAAATAATTTTTTTCTAGAGAGTCGCATTTACGGATATATAAGTGAGGCGCTGGCCGATTTTCAACTGTTCTGTGAGTTCTATTATAATTATCCCGTAGTTCTGAACGTGTTCTAACATTTTCCAAAGAGTTCTAGTGATAGAAATTATGTGATTGTTTTTTAAATAATTTTTTTCCCGAGAAGTCGCATTTACGGATATATAAGTGTCGCGCTGGCCGATTTTCGACAAGTCCTGTGAGTTTTATTATAATTATCCTGTAGTTCTGAACGTGTTCTAACATTTTCCAAAGTTCTAGTGATAGAAATTATGTGATGATTTTTTAAATAATTTTTCTCCCGAGAAAGTCGCACTTACGGGTATATAAGTGAGGCGCTGGCCGATTTTCAACTGTTCTGTGAGTTCTATTATAATTATCCTGTAGTTCTGAACGTGTTCTAACATTTTCTAAAGAGTTCTAGTGATAGAAATTATGTGATTGTTTTTTAAATAATTTTTTTCCCGAGAGTCGCATTTACGGATATATAAGTGTCGCGCTGGCCGATTTTCGACAGTTCTGTAAGTTCTATTATAATTATCCCGTAGTTCTGAACGTGTTCTAACATTTTCCAAAGAGTTCTAGTGATAGAAATTATGTGATTATTTTTTAAATAATTTTTTTCCCGAGAAAGTCGCATTTACGAATATATAAGTGTCGGCACTGGCCGATTTTGACAGTTCTGTGAGTTTATTATAATTATCCCGTAGTTCTGAATCGTGTTCTAACTCTTTCCAAAGAGTTCTAGTGATAGAAAATATGTGATTATTTTTTAAATAATTTCTTTTGCCGAGAAAGTCGCATTTACGGACATATAAGTGTGGCGCTGGCAGATTTTCGACAGTCCTGTGAGTTTTATTATAATTATCCTGTAGTTCTGAACGTGTTCTAACATTTTCCAAAGTTCTAGTGATAGAAATTATGTGATGATTTTTTAAATAATTTCTTTTCCCGAGAAAGTCGCATTTACGGACATATAAGTGTGGCGCTGGCCGATTTTCGACAGTTCTGTAAGTTCAATTATAATTATCCCGCAGTTCTGAACGTATTCTAACATTTTCCAAAGAGTTTTAGTGATAAAAATTATGTGACTATTTTTTAAATAATTTTTCTCCCGAGAAAGTCGCACTTACGGGTATATAAGTGAGGCGCTGGCCGATTTTCGACAGTTCTGTGAAGTTCTATTATAATTATCCTGTAGTTCTGAACGTGTTCTAACAT
This sequence comes from Harpagoxenus sublaevis, assembly GCA_030770355.1. Lineage (NCBI taxonomy): Eukaryota > Metazoa > Arthropoda > Insecta > Hymenoptera > Formicidae > Harpagoxenus > Harpagoxenus sublaevis. The sequence goes on from JASTWR010000721.1 coordinate 75,630, forward strand.
TTTCTAAAGAGTTCTAGTGATAGAAATTATGTGATTGTTTTTAAATAATTTTTTCCAGAGAGTCGCATTTACGGATATATAAGTGTCGGCGCTGGCCGATTTTCGACAGTCTGTGAGTTTATTATAATTATCCTGTAGTTCTGAACGTGTTCTAACATTTTCCAAAGAGTTTTAGTGATAAAAATTATGTGACTATTTTTTAAATAATTTTTCTCCCGAGAAAGTCGCACTTACGGGTATATAAGTGAGGCGCTGGCCGATTTTCAACTGTTCTGTGAGTTCTATTATAATTATCCTGTAGTTCTGAACGTGTTCTAACATTTTCTAAAGAGTTCTAGTGATAGAAAATATGTGATTATTTTTTAAATAATTTCTATTGCCGAGAAAGTCGCATTTACGGACATATAAGTGTGGCGCTGGCCGATTTTCGACAGTTCTGTAAGTTCTATTATAATTATCCCGTAGTTCTGAACGTGTTCTAACATTTTCCAAAGAGTTCTAGTGATAGAAATTATGTGATTATTTTTTAAATAATTTCTTTTGCCGAGAAAGTCGCATTTACGGACATATAAGTGTGGCGCTGGCAGATTTTCGACAGTCCTGTGAGTTTTATTATAATTATCCTGTAGTTCTGAACGTGTTCTAACATTTTCCAAAGTTCTAGTGATAGAAATTATGTGATGATTTTTTAAATAATTTCTTTTCCCGAGAAAGTCGCATTTACGGACATATAAGTGTGGCGCTGGCCGATTTTCGACAGTTCTGTAAGTTCTATTATAATTATCCCGCAGTTCTGAACGTATTCTAACATTTTCCAAAGAGTTTTAGTGATAAAAATTATGTGACTATTTTTTAAATAATTTTTCTCCCGAGAAAGTCGCACTTACGGGTATATAAGTGAGGCGCTGGCCGATTTTCAACTGTTCTGTGAGTTCTATTATAATTATCCTGTAGTTCTGAACGTGTTCTAACATTTTCCAAAGAGTTCTAGTGATAGAAATTATGTGATGATTTTTAAAATAATTTTTCTCCCGAGAAAGTCGCATTACGGATATAAGTGTGGCGCTGGCCGATTTTCGACAGTTCTGTGAGTTCTATTATAATTATCCTGTAGTTCTGAACGTGTTCTAACATTTTCCAAAGTTCTAGTGATAGAAATTATGTGATGATTTTTTAAATAATTTCTTTTCCCGAGAAAGTCGCATTTACGGACATATAAGTGTGGCGCTGGCCGATTTTCGACAGTTCTGTAAGTTCTATTATAATTATCCCGCAGTTCTGAACGTATTCTAACATTTTCCAAAGAGTTTTAGTGATAAAAATTATGTGACTATTTTTTAAATAATTTTTCTCCCGAGAAAGTCGCACTTACGGGTATATAAGTGAGGCGCTGGCCGATTTTCAACTGTTCTGTGAGTTCTATTATAATTATCCTGTAGTTCTGAACGTGTTCTAACATTTTCTAAAGAGTTCTAGTGATAGAAATTATGTGATTGTTTTTTAAATAATTTTTTTCCCGAGAGTCGCATTTACGGATATATAAGTGTCGCGCTGGCCGATTTTCGACAATCCTGTGAGTTTTATTATAATTATCCTGTAGTTCTGAACGTGTTCTAACATTTTCCAAAGTTCTAGTGATAGAAATTATGTGATGATTTTTTAAATAATTTTTCTCCCGAGAAAGTCGCACTTACGGGTATATAAGTGAGGCGCTGGCCGATTTTCAACTGTTCTGTGAGTTCTATTATAATTATCCTGTAGTTCTGAACGTGTTCTAACATTTTCTAAAGAGTTCTAGTGATAGAAATTATGTGATTATTTTTTAAATAATTTCTTTTCCCGAGAAAGTCGCATTTACGGACATATAAGTGTGGCGCTGGCCGATTTTCGACAGTCCTGTGAGTTTTATTATAATTATCCTGTAGTTCTGAACGTGTTCTAACATTTTCCATAGTTCTAGTGATAGAAATTATGTGATGATTTTTTAAATAATTTTTCTCCCGAGAAAGTCGCATTTACGGATATATAAGTGTGGCGCTGGCCGATTTTCGACAGTTCTGTAAGTTCTATTATAATTATCCCGTAGTTCTGAACGTGTTCTAACATTTTCCAAAGAGTTCTAGTGATAGAAATTATGTGATTATTTTTAAATAATTTTTTTTTCGAGAAAGTCGCATTTACGAATATAAGTGTGGCGCTGGCCGATATTCGACAGTTCTGTAAGTTCTATTATAATTATCCCGTAGCTCTGAACGTATTCTAACATTTTCCAAAGAGTTTTAGTGGTAAAAATTATGTGACTATTTTTGAAATAATTTTTCTCCCGAGAAAGTCGCACTTACGGGTATATAAATGAGGCGCTGGCCGATTTTCAACTGTTCTGTGAGTTCTATTATAATTATCCTGTAGTTCTGAACGTGTTCTAACATTTTCTAAAGAGTTCTAGTGATAGAAATTATGTGATTATTTTTTAAATAATTTCTTTTCCCGAGAAAGTCGCATTTACGGATATATAAGTGTCGCGCTGGCCGATTTTCGACAATCCTGTGAGTTTTATTATAATTATCCTGTAGTTCTGAACGTGTTCTAACATTTTCCAAAGTTCTAGTGATAGAAATTATGTGATGATTTTTTAAATAATTTTTCTCCCGAGAAAGTCGCATTTACGGATATATAAGTGTGGCGCTGGCCGATTTTCGACAGTTCTGTAAGTTCTATTATAATTATCCCGTAGTTCTGAACGTGTTCTAACATTTTCCAAAGAGTTCTAGTGATAGAAATTATGTGATTATTTTTTAAATAATTTTTTTCCCGAGAAGTCGCATTTACGGATATATAAGTGTCGCGCTGGCCGATTTTCGACAGTCCTGTGAGTTTTATTATAATTATCCTGTAGTTCTGAACGTGTTCTAACATTTTCCAAAGTTCTAGTGATAGAAATTATGTGATGATTTTTTAAATAATTTCTTTCCCGAGAAAGTCGCATTTACGGACATATAAGTGTGGCGCTGGCCGATTTTCGACAGTTCTGTAAGTTCTATTATAATTATCCCGTAGTTCTGAACGTAGTTCTAACATTTTCCAAAGAGTTTAGTGATAGAAATTATGTGACTATTTTTTAAATAATTTTTCTCCCGAGAAAGTCGCACTTACGGTATATAAGTGAGGCGCTGGCCGATTTTCGACAGTTCTGTGACTTCTATTATAATTATCCTGTAGTTCTGAACGTGTTCTAACATTTTCTAAAGAGTTCTAGTGATAGAAATTATGTGATTGTTTTTTAAATTATTTTTTTCCAGAGAGTCGCATTTACGGATATATAAGTGAGGCGCTGGCCGATTTTCAACTGTTCTGTGAGTTCTATTATAATTATCCTGTAGTTCTGAACGTGTTCTAACATTTTCTAAAGAGTTCTAGTGATAGAAATTATGTGATTGTTTTTTAAATAATTTCTTTTCCCGAGAAAGTCGCATTTACGGACATATAAGTGTGGCGCTGGCCGATTTTCGACAGTTCTGTAAGTTCTATTATAATTATCCCGCAGTTCTGAACGTATTCTAACATTTTCCAAAGAGTTTTAGTGATAAAAATTATGTGACTATTTTTTAAATAATTTTTCTCCCGAGAAAGTCGCACTTACGGGTATATAAGTGAGGCGCTGGCCGATTTTCGACAGTTCTGTGACTTCTATTATAATTATCCTGTAGTTCTGAACGTGTTCTAACATTTTCTAAAGAGTTCTAGTGATAGAAATTATGTGATTGTTTTTTAAATAATTTTTTTCTAGAGAGTCGCATTTACGGATATATAAGTGAGGCGCTGGCCGATTTTCAACTGTTCTGTGAGTTCTATTATAATTATCCTGTAGTTCTGAACGTGTTCTAACATTTTCTAAAGAGTTCTAGTGATAGAAATTATGTGATTGTTTTTTAAATAATTTTTTTCCCGAGAGTCGCATTTACGGATATATAAGTGTCGCGCTGGCCGATTTTCGACAATCCTGTGAGTTTTATTATAATTATCCTGTAGTTCTGAACGTGTTCTAACATTTTCCAAAGTTCTAGTGATAGAAATTATGTGATGATTTTTAAAATAATTTTTCTCCCGAGAAAGTCGCACTTACGGGTATATAAGTGAGGCGCTGGCCGATTTTTAACAGTTCTGTGAGTTCTATTATAATTCTCCTGTAGTTCTGAACGTGTTCTAACATTTTCTAAAGAGTTCTAGTGATACAAATTATGTGATTGTTTTTTAAATAATTTTTTTTCCCGAGAGTCGCATTTACGAATATATAAGTGTCGCACTGGCCGATTTTTGACAGTTCTGTGAGTTTTATTATAATTATCCTGTAGTTCTGAACGTGTTCTAACATTTTCTAAAGAGTTCTAGTGATAGAAATTATGTGATTATTTTTTAAATAATTTCTTTTCCCGAGAAAGTCGCATTTACGGACATATAAGTGTGGCGCTGGCCGATTTTCGACAGTTCTGTAAGTTGTATTATAATTATCCCGCAGTTCTGAACGTGTTCTAACATTTTCCAAAAAGTTCTAGTGATAGAAAATATGTGATTATTTTTAAATAATTTTTTGTTCTCGAGAAAGTCGCATTTACGGATATATAAGTGTCGCGCTGGCCGATTTTCGACAGTCCTGTGAGTTTTATTATAATTATCCTGTAGTTCTGAACGTGTTCTAACCTTTTCCAAAGTTCTAGTGATAGAAATTATGTGATGATTTTTTAAATAATTTTTTTTCCCGAGAGTCGTGTTTACGAATATATGAGTGTCGCGCTGGCCGATTTTCGACAGTTCTGTGAGTTTTATTATAATTATCCCGTAGTTCTGAACGTGTTCTAACATTTTCCAAAGAGTTCTAGTGATATAAATTATGTGATGATTTTTTAAATAATTTTTTTTCCCGAGAGTCGCATTTACGAATATATAAGTGTCGCACTGGCCGATTTTTGACAGTTCTGTGAGTTTTATTATAATTATCCCGTAGTTCTGAACGTGTTCTAACTTTTTCCAAAGAGTTCTAGTGATAGAAAATATGTGATTATTTTTTAAATAATTTCTTTTGCCGAGAAAGTCGCATTTACGGACATATAAGTGTGGCGCAGGCAGATTTTCGACAGTCCTGTGAGTTTTATTATAATTATCCTGTAGTTCTGAACGTGTTCTAACATTTTCCAAAGTTCTAGTGATAGAAATTATGTGATGATTTTTTAAATAATTTCTTTTCCCGAGAAAGTCGCATTTACGGACATATAAGTGTGGCGCTGGCCGATTTTCGACAGTTCTGTAAGTTTAATTATAATTATCCCGCAGTTCTGAACGTATTCTAACATTTTCCAAAGAGTTTTAGTGATAAAAATTATGTGACTATTTTTTAAATAATTTTTCTCCCGAGAAAGTCGCACTTACGGGTATATAAGTGAGGCGCTGGCCGATTTTCGACAGTTCTGTGACTTCTATTATAATTATCCTGTAGTTCTGAACGTGTTCTAACATTTTCTAAAGAGTTCTAGTGATAGAAATTATGTGATTGTTTTTTAAATAATTTTTTTCTAGAGAGTCGCATTTACGGATATATAAGTGAGGCGCTGGCCGATTTTCAACTGTTCTGTGAGTTCTATTATAATTATCCTGTAGTTCTGAACGTGTTCTAACATTTTCTAAAGAGTTCTAGTGATAGAAATTATGTGATTGTTTTTTAAATAATTTTTTTCCCGAGAGTCGCATTTACGGATATATAAGTGTCGCGCTGGCCGATTTTCGACAATCCTGTGAGTTTTATTATAATTATCCTGTAGTTCTGAACGTGTTCTAACATTTTCCAAAGTTCTAGTGATAGAAATTATGTGATGATTTTTAAAATAATTTTTCTCCCGAGAAAGTCGCACTTACGGGTATATAAGTGAGGCGCTGGCCGATTTTCAACTGTTCTGTGAATTCTATTATAATTATCCTGTAGTTCTGAACGTGTTCTAACATTTTCTAAAAAGTTCTAGTGATAGAAATTATGTGATTGTTTTTTAAATAATTTTTTTCCCGAGAGTCGCATTTACGGATATATAAGTGTCGCGCTGGCCGATTTTCGACTGTTCTGTGAGTTCTATTATAATTATCCCGTAGTTCTGAACGTGTTCTAACATTTTCTAAAGAGTTCTAGTGATATAAATTATGTGATGATTTTTTAAATAATTTTTTTTCCCGAGAGTCGCATTTACGAATATATAAGTGTCGCACTGGCCGATTTTTGACAGTTCTGTGAGTTTTATTATAATTATCCCGTAGTTCTGATCGTGTTCTAACTTTTTCCAAAGAGTTCTAGTGATAGAAAATATGTGATTATTTTTTAAATAATTTCTTTTGCCGAGAAAGTCGCATTTACGGACATATAAGTGTGGCGCAGGCAGATTTTCGACAGTCCTGTGAGTTTTATTATAATTATCCTGTAGTTCTGAACGCGTTCTAACATTTTCCAAATTTCTAGTGATAGAAATTATGTGATGATTTTTTAAATAATTTCTTTTCCCGAGAAAGTCGCATTTACGGACATATAAGTGTGGCGCTGGCCAATTTTCGACAGTTCTGTAAGTTCAATTATAATTATCCCGCAGTTCTGAACGTATTCTAACATTTTCCAAAGAGTTTTAGTGATAAAAATTATGTGACTATTTTTTAAATAATTTTTTTCCCGAGAAAGTCGCACTTACGGGTATATAAGTGAGGCGCTGGCCGATTTTCGACAGTTCTGTGACTTCTATTATAATTATCCTGTAGTTCTGAACGTGTTCTAACATTTTCTAAAGAGTTCTAGTGATAGAAATTATGTGATTGTTTTTTAAATAATTTTTTTCCAGAGAGTCGCATTTACGGATATATAAGTGTCGCGCTGGCCGATTTTCGACAGTCCTGTGAGTTTTATTATAATTATCCTGTAGTTCTGAACGTGTTCTAACATTTTCCAAAGAGTTTTGGTGATAAAAATTATGTGACTATTTTTTAAATAATTTTTCTCCCGAGAAAGTCGCACTTACGGGTATATAAGTGAGGCGCTGGCCGATTTTCAACTGTTCTGTGAGTTCTATTATAATTATCCTGTAGTTCTGAACGTGTTCTAACATTTTCTAAAGAGTTCTAGTGATGGAAAATATGTGATTATTTTTTAAATAATTTCTATTGCCGAGAAAGTCGCATTTACGGACATATAAGTGGGGCGCTGGCAGATTTTCGACAGTCCTGTGAGTTTTATTATAATTATCCTGTAGTTCTGAACGTGTTCTAACATTTTCCAAAGTTCTAGTGATAGAAAATATGTGATGATTTTTTAAATAATTTCTTTTCCCGAGAAAGTCGCATTTACGGACATATAAGTGTGGCGCAGGCCGATTTTCGACAGTTCCTGTAGAGTTCTAATTATAATTATCCCTGTAGTTCTGAACGTGTTCTAACATTTTCCAAAGAGTTCTAGTGATAGAAATTATGTGACTGATTTTTTAAATAATTTTTCTCCCGAGAAAGTCGCATTTACGGATATATAAGTGTGGCGCTGGCCGATTTTCGACAGTTCTGTGAGTTCTATTATAATTATCCTGTAGTTCTGAACGTGTTCTAACATTTTCCAAAGAGTTCTAGTGATAGAAATTATGTGATTATTTTTTAAATAATTTCTTTTCCCGAGAAAGTCGCATTTACGGACATATAAGTGTGGCGCTGGCCGATTTTCGACAGTTCTGTAAGTTGTATTATAATTATCCCGTAGTTCTGAACGTGTTCTAACATTTTCCAAAGAGTTCTAGTGATAGAAAATATGTGATTATTTTTAAATAATTTTTTGTCTCGAGAAAGTCGCATTTACGGATATATAAGTGTCGGCGCTGGCCGATTTTCGACAGTTCCTGTGAGTTTTATATAATTATCCTGTAGTTCTGAACGTGTTCTAACCTTTTCCAAAGTTCAAGTGATAGAAATTATGTGATGATTTTTTAAATAATTTTTTTTCCCGAGAGTCGTGTTTACGAATATATGAGTGTCGCGCTGGCCGATTTTCGACAGTTCTGTGAGTTTTATTATAATTATCCCGTAGTTCTGAACGTGTTCTAACATTTTCCAAAGAGTTCTAGTGATATAAATTATGTGATGATTTTTTAAATAATTTTTTTTCCCGAGAAGTCGCATTTACGAATATATAAGTGTCGCACTGGCCGATTTTTGACAGTTCTGTGAGTTTTATTATAATTATCCGTAGTTCTGAACGTGTTCTAACATTTTCTCAAAGAGTTCTAGTGATAGAAATATGTGATTATTTTTTAAATAATTTCTTTTTGCCGAGAGTCGCATTTACGGATATATAAGTGTCGCGCTGGCCGATTTTCGACAGTCCTGTGAGTTTTATTATAATTATCCTGTAGTTCTGAACGTGTTCTAACATTTTCCAAAGAGTTTTAGTGATAAAAATTATGTGACTATTTTTTAAATAATTTTTCTCCCGAGAAAGTCGCACTTACGGGTATATAAGTGAGGCGCTGGCCGATTTTCGACAGTTCTGTGAGTTCTATTATAATTATCCTGTAGTTCTGAACGTGTTCTAACATTTTCTAAAGAGTTCTAGTGATAGAAATTATGTGATTGTTTTTTAAATAATTTTTTTCCAGAGAGTCGCATTTACGGATATATAAGTGTCGCGCTGGCCGATTTTCGACAGTCCTGTGAGTTTTATTATAATTATCCTGTAGTTCTGAACGTGTTCTAACATTTTCCAAAGAGTTTTGGTGATAAAAATTATGTGACTATTTTTTAAATAATTTTTCTCCCGAGAAAGTCGCACTTACGGGTATATAAGTGAGGCGCTGGCCGATTTTTCAACTGTTCTGTGAGTTCTATTATAATTATCCTGTAGTTCTGAACGTGTTCTAACATTTTCTAAAGAGTTCTAGTGATAGAAATTATGTGATTGTTTTTTAAATAATTTCTTTTCCCGAGAAAGTCGCATTTACGGACATATAAGTGTGGCGCTGGCCGATTTTCGACAGTTCTGTAAGTTCTATTATAATTATCCCGCAGTTCTGAACGTATTCTAACATTTTCCAAAGAGTTTTAGTGATAAAAATTATGTGATTATTTTTTAAATAATTTTTCTCCCGAGAAAGTCGCACTTACGGGTATATAAGTGAGGCGCTGGCCGATTTTCAACTGTTCTGTAAGTTCTTTTATAATTATTTTGTAGTTCTGAACGTGTTCTAACATTTTCTAAAGAGTTCTAGTGATAGAAATTATGTGATTGTTTTTTAAATAATTTTTTTCCCGAGAGTCGCATTTACGGATATATAAGTGTCGCGCTGGCCGATTTTCGACAATCCTGTGGTTTTATTATAATTATCCTGTAGTCTGAACGTGTTCTAACATTTTCCAAAGTTCTAGTGATAGAATTATGTGATTGATTTTTAAAATAATTTTTCTCCCGAGAAAGTCGCACTTACGGGTATATAAGTGAGGGCGCTGGCCGATTTTACCTGTTCTGTGAGTTCTATTATAATTCTCCTGTAGTTCTGAACGTGTTCTAACATTTTCTAAAGAGTTCTAGTGATACAAATTATGTGATTGTTTTTTAAATAATTTTTTTCCCGAGAGTCGCATTTACGGATATATGTGTCGCGCTGGCCGATTTTCGACAGTCCTGTGAGTTTTATTATAATTATCCTGTAGATCTGAACGTGTTCTAACATTTTCCATAGTTCTAGTGATAGAAATTATGTGATGATTTTTTAAATAATTTTTCTCCCGAGAAAGTCGCATCTACGGATATATAAGTGTGGCGCTGGCCGATTTTCGACAGTTCTGTAAGTTCTATTATAATTATCCCGTAGTTCTGAACGTGTTCTAACATTTTCCAAAAAGTTCTAGTGATAGAAATATGTGATTATTTT